>JANTPZ010093744.1:0-13135 GCA_025593235.1 Vachellia pachyceras | reverse complement strand
CATCAACCTATTTTACATTTCAGTGGCAACCAAATAAAAATTTTTCTTTCCATTCTGTTCCCTTCCCTCTCATCTGATTTTTAAACCAAACGGGCCCTTGGCCACACCCGTTGCGTCGGTTTGGAGTATTAAACGTACGTAGAAATTGTGTGCGAGGGAATAATCCCTGCGCTGAACCCAGCTCATTTAGGATGCTAGCCAACACGTGGAGTGAGGATAGAGGAGCTAAAACTGCCTCGTGGCTTTTTGTTTCATTATAATGTGATTTTTTTCTGACAAAAAAAAAAGGAGAAATTTACATTAATTCTTAATGAATAAAAAATTTTAAAAATGCACAAACTCAATGATGGACGATGATCCTGTCCTTGTACAGAACAGAACACGGGTGGATATAATTTATCACGGTAAACATTTTTTGAAATGTGATGAAGTTTGTTTGAATTAACATTAAAAATTATCTGTTGTATTGTGATTTATAATTTATGTAATAAATATGTAAAAATTATCTCAATTTATATAATTTGCTTCTTGCTCTCTTAAAATCTTGAATCCCACCTGCCTTTTTTTATGAGAAACGAGGAAAGGGGTACAGTTCACGTGATTGCGACCAATGGGTAGAAATGGAGAGTTGAAAAAAAAAACAGGTTATTAAAAACCAAATAGTGGGCCCGGTCAGCCGCCTGAGTTGACTAACGGGAGGAGAGGGAATACAAAGTGAGGGCATGAAGGCGAGAACACTGATGAGGTGGCATGGACAGAACCATGAATAAGGAAGATTGTGGATAATCCTAAATTCTAGCCGCCGATTTCCCATCTCTGGACCCCACTTTCCCACGTGTCTCTATCTCCTCTATTCATCTATTTATTTTCTTTTTTTCTGCCAACACCCTCTGCTCCTAAAAAAAACCTATTGAATTTGAAAATTCCAATAAGTCATGTGAGTAAGCACAGAAATGATCTGTGAATAAGTTAAAAACGGGACTACCCATGAAATGATCGAACTAACTAATAATTCTATTATAACTTTGACAGCATCTTCACTTTATTGTAATAAATTGATTGATAACATTTCTTAATATATAAATCATTTTTTTTAAACATAATTGTAGCTTCTACAGTAATGTTGATAGCATCCTTACTTAAATATCAACTGCTTTTTGAAAGTCAATAACCGCTTCTTTAATGATTTTAATAACATCTTTACTTCAACATACCGAAGAGATTTTGATGAAAGTGACATTCAGATGGAAGTAGAATTGAGAGTTGAAGCAGTGTTAAAAGTATGTTCCGCATAATCATAGAGGTGATTATTATTTGGATTTAATATTTAAATTTGAAATATGAAAAGACTGATATAACATTGCTGGAAAAAATATCAGTCATGGCACGAAATCAGAACTGCTCTCCATCGCTACCCATCATGGCCGGAATTCATGGCAACCAATGGAAATAGGCAATAGTCATGGAAATAGAAAAGATAACGTAATAAGCCCACAAACAATCAACCTCAACGAAATTAAACTCAAAATAAAGATTCAAAAGAAACAGAAATGTAAAGCATTCACGTTTAGAAAACTCAAAAATTAACGTGAATCCTTGAGAGAGGGGGTGATAATGGGTGCAGGTTCAGTGTCGAATCTGGAAAGCAACGGTGGATTTGGAACATGAATAGCGGCAAGGATCTAGTAATAAGGTGTAAAAGGGCGAGAACATAGACGATGGCGATGGACCAAAAGATGAAGATGAAGGTGGATGGTGGCGGCAGTAGATCTAGCCACGAAGTAGCTCGGTGAGGTCAAGCTTGGCAGGGAATAGTGGTTGAGATCCAGTGCTTCATGGGAAGGAGATGTCAGATTTGAAGAAGATGAGTAGAAGGAACTGTGAAATAAATAAAATGTGAATTTGCATATCCTACTTAATGTGTTCGGAAAGTGATAAAGAAGTACTTTATGTAAGTCAAGATAAATATATGAAGGAGATTGTCTCATTTTACAAAAAATATTATTGAACGTGCTTTTAAGGAATTGATAAGCTTTGTCGGGCATAATATAAAATTCGGTTGATTTTTTTTAGGGAAACTGAGGAAGCTAATTAATTGGTAAATTTATTGTTTTTCTGAAAATGAATTTCCCATACTTATAAATTGAAATACAATTTAATAATCTAGGTAAGCATTTCATGATATATATTACGATTAATTAATTTATTTAGATATTTGAATCCCCCTAAAAAGGTCAATATACTTTTATGTTAATGGTAGATTTCTCAAAATTGAAAATTAATAATGGTTTTATCGATTTAAGGAGAAGGGTTAGAATTGTAATTCCACGGGACCAACCCTGCCCACAAGGCAACCTACGGGCCACAAGCCTGCCCGGTCCCTTCAAGATCAGCACGAGACAAATGGAGTCCGATGAGTGATGGTCGCGTCGCTGTCAATTTCGCAGCTAATGGTTATTGGCCCACCATTTTACGATTCATTTTAATTCTTTTAAATCAAATATTTTCCCATTCAAAAGCTCCATGCACGTCCCTCCATATCGTTTGTCCTGTGAGTTTTAATTACGGCAGAAATAGCATGAATAACTTGTATATAAATCCCATACAATATACATCCTGCCAACCTCAATTTCTTTATTTGATTGGAAATAAAATACCTTCATCTTTTTCCTAAAACACCTTCCCATTTTACTGTTTCGATCCCATTTTGCTTGTTTGGTACATTTAAATTGATTTTGATGAAAATAGAAATAGAAATGAATATATATATATGAAAAATGAGGGGTCAAAAAAGTTAATTACATGGAATTGAATACAATTTCATGGATTAGATAATGGAAATCATATCCACCCATTTTGGTGAAAATAATTTCCACATGGAAGCCATTTCCACCAAACAAATATAGAACATGAATTATATTTCCATTTCTAACACCCAATTACACCGTACCAAACATGCCATTATATTTCTCCCTTCCAGTTAAGGTATTTAAGGGTTGTTTGATAGCCCATTTAAAAATTTAGATTTTATGGTAAAATCAAATACTCATATTTTTTAGAAAAGTCATTATAGAGATAAAATATAGGTTTAAAACTTAAATTTTGAAAATTTTACTTTTCTTCCAAATCACATTCAATATCCTAATAAATTTTATCTTTCATCATTTTTAATTCTTTATCTTTCATACATTTCTTTCCCTCATAAAGCGTACAAGCTATTATCACAACTTTCCAAACACAATTTAAAACTTAGGTTCTATCTGGAAATCTATAAAAACTATTCCCTTGAAATATATTATCCAAAATTTAAATTTTGCTTGGAAAAAGGTATACTCCAACCGACTTTCAACCAAGTTCCTAATAACGTTCCTTTAACGGTTCAATAAAATTTACATATTAATATATATATGTGTGTGGATTTAAATATATGGATGCCATGAATCTGGCAGGGAAAAGATAGCTAGCACGATGCATGACGCGTGTGGTAGGAGAGGTGTTGAGTTGAGATGAAGGATATTTGAATGTTATTTTTTTTTCAATTACGGGCAAAACAAATTGTAAAATATGGAATGTTTAAAATACATGGTGCAGAGGAAGGGACGAAGACGATACGGCATGTAACGCTGCGCCACGCAAAAACAGAGACAGGTGTTGTGATCATATATATAAGCCACCGCCAAGTGTCACTGACAAGCAAACACCTTTTCTTTTATTTAAAAAAAAAATTTGGAATCGCAACGCAACGGTGTTTGTTTAGGAGTGGTTTTTTTAAATTGAGATATTTCCATTTACATATTTACTTCGTAAAGTATAAAAACATCTGTCTACCATTTTTTCAAACGGATATTTTATCAACAATGGTGAATGTCCTGACAAAACCCTTGAACTCACGAAGTTTGTTGTATAGCCCAGTGTTCAGAACCATTTAAAAAATGAGATATCATGAATCTGAAAACTTTTTTTAGTGTAATTGGAATTGCTAACATTTTTTTATGCATGCAGATATTCTCACATCACATATCATCATGCTGAAAACACCTCAAACACAAAACAACGCATTTCATAATCAGGATTTAAACGTCAATTCACCACATCACTGGGTTAGCCATTCTATTTGGACTTTTCCCAATGTTGTTTCACTAACATTAAATTGAAAATAAATTGAATGAATAAAGTTAAGGGAGAATTAGGGATATATCCCTTATCGATAGATTAATTGGAGAATGTGACTTGTACAATGTAGAAGTATATTTTATATCATCAAAGATTAGTTGCATAATATAGAAATTTAGTTGCACATAATTTAATTGTATAAAATTTAAAAAAATGTGAATATAACTGACATTTCATATTATGTAACCGAACTTCCACGATATATAATTATGTATTCATGTTATGCAAACGTAATTGAGTTTTCACATTACATTCTCTAATTAATTCATCAATAGGAATTTATCCCAAATTCTCAAGAAGTGAGTTAATCTTTTGGGGCAAAATGGAGTCAAAGAAGTATAATGGGCCTACGGACTGTTCAACGATTTCCAGCCCACATAAAGTGGAGGGAAGGCCCTTTCAGAAAGCGAGCGAGCCTGTGAACTGCATGTGCTGCTTCAAACCTTTAAAACTAGACCAGCAATAGTTGAAAAAAGTATTTCTCTGTCGTATTCACAAACGGACAAATTAATTTTTAACATAATAGTCATCGAACACTGTATACTTCTCACCGTTGTAAAATTGCTGGTGAATATTCAAGAAGGAAGCAAAGATACCATAAATGTTAAATATAATATACCACTATTACTTTTCACGGTGTGACCCACGTTACTTCCGTATATGTATATATAATGATTATGATATTTTTACTCCCATTTTAAACACTTATGAGCATTTTTTCACATCTAAAAAGTGCATACACTTTCTGTGAAACCTCGTTTTATTTTTCACCTTGACCCAAAAAATAAAAACAAGTAAGGGCTACAACGAGTACGGTTCGGGCAGAATGAATGAATCCTAGTCAAAGTGAATGTGGGGCAACAGGATCCAAAACATTATGAGAAGAGATCGAAGTGGACCAAAGTGAATCCTAGTCAATAGTGACGGCATGGGGATTGTCAGATGTGTTGAATGGAGACCAACCTTGGCTTAGCCTTTTTACAGTTGAAATGGACTTCACATGCCTCTTTGGTCCAAACAAAAATTGTAAATTATGATTTAAAGTACAAAATGATAATACTTTTTATACAGTTTAAAACACCGAGAAAAGAAAAAGAAATTTTAATTTTAGATTGAGAGTAAAAACTAACATTATAATACCATTTACAATTTATGAGTTAAGTATGTAAAAGAATTTTATCTCAATTTGTGTAAACGTGTTTTATATGACAAACAAGGTTAACCTTAGAGAAACACGTTTATGCAAACCACGACAAAATTCTTCTCGCATGCTTATCTTATAGACCTTAAATTAAGTTGGAAGAGAACTAAAGTCATCCTGGCTCAGTGGCGATTGGGGCTGAGCTTGGTAGGGTGAACAGAGTTCGATCCCCCACAGGACCTTTGGGAGGGGGTTGGAGCTTAAATAACCCAGAACTGTCCCTCACCCCTGGATTCGTCGGCCCAAAGGGTCGGATACCGAGTTGATTGGGTCTCTCATTCCAACAAAAAAAAATAAATTAAGTTGGAAGAGAACATCGCTTGTTTTTCTCCCTTGCTTTTCTCTATCTCTCCCTCACTCCACGTTATCTGCTTTATTAAGAAGCTAAACTGGAGAAAAAGAATAGACATATGCTCAAGCGTGGCAGAAGCCATCTGTTAGGTGTAGGGAGTTTGTTAGCCATGGAAATTTGAAATGTGAACATGTTCTGTTGGATGAAAACTTCGCTGCAAGAGTGACAGATTTTGGGTTTTCAAATGGCCAGGCATCATCCTGTGGTTTTTCAGCTGAGAAGGCTGTGGAGGATTTTGGGAAGTTGGCATTAACTGTGGAGGCCATATGGGGATGTGATTGTAAACTGTGGAGGCCATAGTGTTCAATGTTTTCATCTGCATTTTCAGCAGGCTATAGATTGTCACATGCAGCCTTGCAGGGAAAATCACTGTTTGCTAAATAAAAGAACAAATGGTTACTATTGTTCTGTATGATGTTTCTTTTAACTTTTACTCGAATGGAAAAAAAGCAAATAAAATGGACAGTGGAACAAGCTATATTATATTACTATTTGGCGTCACTGTTAAGCCAAAAACGGTGCCTTATAGGTTTGTGGGGGAGTGTCTCTGGCTTTTCATCCCTCTCCCGAAAGGATAATTGGCTGTGCTGTTAAATGGAGATATAACTTTTGAGGGTGAAAATGAATTTTAATGCAGCTGAGTCATTACACTTACCATAGCCAGAAAATGAACAAGAGTATTATTTTACATATGTTTTTCGTTGCTTAAACCGAAAGAGAAACTAAAATTAAACCCTAAAAAGGATATTTTCCTATCCTCTGTGATTGTGAATGCTCCCAATTCTCAATAATCAAATGCAGCTTAATATTTGAAACCAGTAAAAGAAGTCTCTACTTTACTGACAAAAAACAGAAGGGTTTAATACTAAGATGCGGCCCAGAAAATATATTTAGGCCAGCCTACAAAATGGTTACCGATTCCCTGTTTTTTTTATGCAAAAGAGGGCAAAGTCTAACAGAAACGTAAAGATTAAACTTACAGGGGATCGACTCCCATGGATGTGCTGTAGCACATACTCCTCATATACAGAGGAAATCTCATAATAACATATCTTGATAAGCCTTCCTTCGCCAAAGCATCTACAATTTGATTTTGTTGTCTATTAATGTGAATCAAGGACAGCTCCCATTCCCTTCGCATCATCCGTCTGATCTGCCAAGACACTAAGCTGCAAGTGTCAAACTCTTCATTAGACAATAAGGCATCAATCAGGCACTTTGAATCAGATTCCATGAATACCCTTTTGAATCCAACCTCCCATGCTAACGTCAGACCCCTATAAATGCTCCACTCCTCTACCTCGAAGACAGTACATTTCCCCCAGTGTTTGTGTGAACCCCACGATCCAAGCACCTGTATGATCTGTAGTGTACCCCTCGAAGACAGTACCGATTCCCTGTTTCTTTCAAAGGGGATGGATTTGTAGTGTACTTCATGCCCATTCGGCTAAAAGGTCTCGTCGAAATTGGGAATAGGCAAGCCCAGCTACAGCAACAACATGTGTTTTCATCCAACTGGGAGGGTTGGCTACATTTAATGATAAGCAATACCTCGAATATCAATGGGAGGGCAATTGTTATTTATAAAAAAAGTGTTTTCACGTCCCCTCATCAGTTCTGGACTTTTTTGGCCAAAAAAAGTCACATAAATTAAAAAAAAGCTTAATTAGTTCTGTCAGATATAATCTATATCATTCCTCAATCCAAATCAAAAACTGATCAATAGAAATGTTCTTCTGGTTTTGGTAATGTGTGTATGTGTATTCAAACGAAAGTGTATGACCATATCTCACCCAACGGTTAGTGAAAAGAATAACTGAAATAATGGCGTGATGTACCGACTGCAGATGATATTGTGATGAACAAACTTTACAATTTTTGGCTTGTCACAAGAATTGCCCCCAAGAAGCCCGTCTAGCTCAGTCGGTAGAGCGCAAGGCTCTTAACCTTGTGGTCGTGGGTTCGAGCCCCACGGTGGGCGCTCTCGTTTTTCCCCCCTTTTATCATAGTCTCAACCGACAACGTGAGAGTAAATTACGGAAATGGACGCAAAAAAAAAATCCCCAAAAACAACGGTCCGTTGTTGCATGTATATTCACACAATCACACTGTCCTTGGAATTAGAAAGGCTCGAACAGAAGTAAAGGGTAAAGGCAGAGAATAAAAGGTTAAACAAAACAGGTCGTGTCATCTTAATATTCTACTTTTTACTTGGTGATTAAAGAGGAAACCTCATATAACCTGGAGCAGAAAGGCGCTAGCTCCAGTAATAGGTAAGAGTTAAAATGCCTTGGGGATTTGGTAGAAGCGCTTATAATAAATTTAAACACTCCTAGTGGTGGTAGTTGCTCTCGACTTTACTGATATATGGCAGGAACTTTTCAACCTCTCCTGAAGTTTCTATTGCCATGATACTTGTTCAATTCTTTCGCTGATTCTACGGTTTTCCCTCCAAGTGGAAACCTTCTGTCTCCAGCTTTAGCTATGCAAACTGAGATATTCTCTTTCTCCCGGTAATCGCTGTGCAAGTTTTGCTCCATATAGCTAGCTAGCACTACTTAGGATGGCTCCAGCTTGTCCGAGAACCCAAGTCAAGTGGCAGAGAAAGCAGAAAGAAACAATGGCGAGGACCCGCGGGTCTAGTTTCGGTTCAGCTTCAACCGCGCAAAATATTATAATGAATACGACTGTAGAAAAGGATAACGAGGAAGATGCTTGTTCGAGTGGGTGTTCTACTCCGAAGGCTAAAAGGTTCAGAATACCAAAGGTCTTAACTTGTCCCCCAGCTCCCAGAAAGAGAAGGGTAACGTCTAATGGTTCATCAAATAAGATCCCTATAGCTTTCTTTGCTTCCCTAGATATAGAGTTATTCTTCTTCTCCGCCCTTGGAAATAATGTATGAGCTTGAAGTTGAGTGTTTTGGTTTGTTTAGAGGTCAGAAATTATGACACAATGACTTTACGATCTTCATATTGCTGATTACTTCCTTGGGTTAGTGAGATGACCAAGTTTGTGACACAACTTTAGTGTGTAACCCTAATTAAATCAGGTGCAAGTTTGAAACCGTTTGATTTTTGCTTGTTCTGGGTTTGATTGAGATGGTAATATTAATTAATATCTAGCTTTGTAAATGACTTACACTTTTTGAGTTTCGACTTAATTTAACCTGTTCTTCCTCTGGGTAGTTGATGTAATGCCTGAAGATGACTTGAAATTTGGTTTTGTTTGTTTTGGCTTCAATATATATATATATATATTATTGCGTGAAGTTGTAAGCTGCTTAAGTGGTATATAACGAGCTGATGATCCACAGCAGATGAATTATGGTAAAGTAAAATAGGCGCCAAAATGTGAAACTTAAATTTCTTTTTCATCTTTGAGTTAAAATCACGTAGAGACTGTGTCATGTCCACTCAATGCACACATAGAATAGAAGATGGAAAGGGAAGGATCGAGAGAGAAAGCAACTTGCGAATATGGTGGAACTGATCAAAGCTTTTGAAAGATCAATTCTTTCTCATGCTCCTTTGTATATCTTTTTCTGGGATTTTGAATAAATGGCTAAAAAGCATCCACACACACAATCAAATTCTTTATTCTTTATTCTTTTTTGTGGGGTTGGGTGGTGCCAAGTGTGTGCAGGCGACTTTATAAGATTAAAGTGGGAAAGATGGGGGGTTGATTGGGATGGTGGCTATGTGATGATGGATTGTCACCCATATCTTTAACAGTTCCTAAAAAGGCATGGAAATGGAACAAAGTGAGAATCCAAGGAAGGGATGATAGGCTTCGTGATGGAATATGTGAAGTAAAAGCCTAAGGTTTGAGTTTAAGAGTTAATTATACAATGATGGTGTCCTGGAGAGAACAGGCACATGAAGGCAGATTGCAGAGCACATGGATAAGGGGAGAATCCAATGAACAGCCTCGTGCGGCTGTTCGTCAATTTATTTCTTAATTACTGACTCTTTATACGTGTGTATTATTTATTTATTTATTTTAAGTGTACGCACGTAAGGAGAATCTTATGAAAACGGAAGCACAGTGGTAGGTTTGGGTATGTAAAATTAGGTGTCGGCAAGAGCGGAGCTGTGACTACGAGAGTTCAAAAGTTCATTTAACACTGTTTTTTCATAAAATAAGATAATTCCATTCACATATTTATCTCGATAATTCCATTCACATACTTATTTTGACTTAACGTAAAAGCACTTCTCCACTACTTTCCCAAACGGGTCCACTATTAGGCTATTGATTTTTCTTGTTGCACCCTGCCTTCAGCCCTTTTCTTTTTCTTATATTTGAATTTGTCAAAATCCTTTTTAGTATTTGTAATGCAAAAATTAAGCAACAAACAATATAAATAGCTCAAGGAATCAATTACATAAATAAACTATCAATTTAAGACCATTTTACCCCATAATTAGGTTTAATTCAATGTAAATATCTCTATTTCAAATTAGTGATTAATTATATAATTTTAGAATAGGAAATATGTCAAAATCCTATGATTACCTATAAAAAAGTGTGTAAAAACATAGCTCAATCACACCCATCACAGCTTTTAGCCTTTGGCGTACGTTTTAAACTGTAAGACCATGGCCTTCCTACGGAAATGGTTCGTCTTCTTAATTATTTGCCATGCGTGTGGTCACTGGACAAAAATTAAGATAAACAAACATTAAGCATGTCTCCTACGTGGTTACATGTGGTCTGTTGGAGATATTGAGGCTAACAAGATTTGTCGAAGGGATCAAATCATTTAAGCCATATACTCTATCGTTAATTTCTGGTCGAAAGACCCAACACCTTCCAATATATAACAAAATAGTTTTTTCATCTACAAAGAGAAATGTTTGGATCCCTCATCAGTGATTGAACGGTTGATGTTTCAATATTTTATAAAACGCTTGTTTTCTTAAAGTTCCATACGATTTAAATTAATATTTCAGATTTATTTATTAAGTAGTTTATAATCGTAATTTAATAAATCATTAAATCTCGACTGTTCATTTGTTAATTTAATGATAGGATGAAATGATGAGAAGGAATTGGAGGAAATACGAGGAGAAATCCAAAATCCACCGGTAACCATTCCGTCCTCCCTTAGAATACCAAAACAACAACCGAGCGCATGGTTCAAATGGTAAGGGTATATTAAACTAGCTTAATCATATGTCTAAATTCGAACCCTGATGTAAAGGTCAATCCTCCCGAATCTTGAATCTGAATTAATTTGGGCTTTTGACCTAGGATACTAGATGGTTTAACCAACAAATAAATAAAATACAAAAACAAACGCAGTGCGATCTGGCATTACGATTCGAGTCCAAAAGATGAATGGCCCAGAAGTCTTGAGGAGGGCTTGGTGGTCCTGAGACTCCATCATAACGATCCAGGCCCTTTAATCAAGTCCCAATCATCCGATCAGCCTAAAGTTCTTGTTCACAAGTCATAATTCCGTGGATTATGACTCAACTCACTAATAATTAGTGTCGAGTAAAATTAGTAAGTGAAATGTTACCTCTACTTTTTAGTCACACTACCAACTAAATCCTATGTTTAGGGAAAGTGGTGTTGCAAACACTTGAATTTCATAGGGTATGTTTGTTAAAGCGTTTGTAAAAGCTAAACGCATGTTTAACAGTGCTTTTCCGCAACACAGAATAATCTTCTTTCACATATTTATCTCAACTTATGTAAAAGTATTTATCTACCGCGTTTTCAAACGGGCACATTATAAATATAAACAGTACATGGGCCCATTTAGGAACGCGGTGGAAAATTACTTTTGCACAAGCCGAGGTAAATATGTGGATGAGATTATCTCGTTTTATGAAAAAACACTTTTGAATCTACGTTTTACTTATGAAAATGTTGTTCCAAGTAAACTCTATATTTTTTGAATCAGAGAGGAGGAATAACGATATTCTTAAAAAGTGACATTAAATTCATAACCTGCCACTTAGCTTACATTCCTTTAGATTATAAAGGTTACTTTTTTCCTACACTGTTCAAAACACCATTAAATATTAAATATAGATACATGTTTCGTGAGGATTCAAACGTTGCAGGATCAGCACCCTCGTTTCTGGGGCGTAACATAAAATACATGTTTAAAAAATAATTGTTTTTAATGATACACGTAAGTTAATATAAAAATATCTTGAAATCCATTAAAAATCTTAAATCTCGTAAGAGTATCTCAAAATCTGTAAAATCATTTTAAAATCCGTAACTCTTTTGTTGTAATGTATTGTCTTGCACATGTGGCTGGGAGGGTAGGAGGCGGGATTGGCATCCACGTGGAGACAGAGCAGGGGGTGTAGGATGGGTGGAAAGTAGGTGTGGTGGTGGGACACGTGGCTAACAATAAGGCGTAGCCATCAAGGGATTCGTGCTTGTCGTCTACCATCCCAACAGCTCGAAGACTTAACGGCGTTATGAGGACGTCATGTTACCACGTGGCCTCTGCTGGTGGGGTGTGGGCCCCTATTCACTGTCCTTTCGTTGCGGGTAGCCCATAATTATTTACCGACTCCCCGCCCTCTCATCCTCCCCTTTACCCTATTCCTAATTAGGCTTCTAATCTTAGTTAACCTCAACCTTGTCCCCCGTAAGTGACCATTGCATTGCATTTCCATTTTCGATTTCTGACTTGGTTTGATGATTGAAACGACACAAAATTCCATCGTTTCAAAAAACATTAAAAAATGTTGTACGTTATATTTGTGTTTTAATTTTCTACGTTGTGTGTGTGTTTTAAGTTTTAATTCTACTTGCACAGCTAAGTACTCCAAAAACCAGAAGCGGAAGGGAGGCTACGTAGAGAAGTTGAAGGGCATTTTCGTTATCTCACGAGGAAAACCGTATAAGCTTTTTTGTCCATTAAATGATGCGATTCTCCCTTCAAATCCTCCAACATGTACAACGTTCTCGAGCCACAGCGTGGCAGCAACGTTGGAGCTACTTTTTGTTAAGGATAGGTTTATTGTAAAATTTTAAGGAAGGAAATTATTTAAAAAAAGGTTTTAAGAGATTGTCAATAATAAGTCGATGAACACCATTAATAAATGAAACAGTTGTCATTGACAACTCTTAAAATTTTTTTATAAATAACTTCAGGCTTTACAATAAATCACTTTTTTTTTCAACACAAACAAACGAACAAATATTGTGCTTGTTTGGCAACATCGTTACCAAAACGGTGCACGTAAGTCGAGATAAAACCATCTCGAAATCCGTAAAAACCATCTCGAAATTCATAAAAACTATCTTAAAATCCATAAAACTATATTGAAATCTATTAAATGCCTCGAAATTCATTTCTGCCAACGAAATTCTTAAATAAGCAAATTAGGATTCTCTCTTGAAGTTTTAACTAAGCATAAACACCCCCCCCCCCCCCC
>JANTPZ010093743.1:0-27972 GCA_025593235.1 Vachellia pachyceras | reverse complement strand
TCATTGAATAAAGTTCATTGTAACCTTGGGTTAATATCCCTTATTTCACCAAGAAGCATTAATAAACTCCATTATCCATCGTTGACAAGTTTCTAAAGGTTGAATAAAATGCATTAATATTAAAAACTGCTGTGCCATAATTGACAGGTAATTGACCCATAATTGACAATCCATTCTATAACAATTAACAGCTAAATACACCAATTTCACAACACATCAATAATCACAAAGGTTGGACGTATAATTAACCAATATGTCGCTAACTCTAGGTGCATGTTCCTGTGAGCATTGACAAGTTAAGGCCCTTTCATGAACAACTTATGTCATATCACAATATAACCAAAATGTAGTACATACTAACATTAACTTCATATTTAAGACACCATTTCAGGGTGCAAGCATTCTCAAAGCGAGGGTGCTGTAATTAACAAATTAGGATGTAGTACTTAACAAGCGATGGTGTGAACATTAACAAGTGAGTATTTCTCCACTGACAATTGACTTTTGACAAGTGAGGTTGCCAACACTAACAAGTTAATGTTATTCCATCAATAACTCACTTTATGTCAAAATATTACCTATTATCAGATAGGATCCAAATTTACACTGCACTTGTCAACGCAGAGACATGACAAATGCAAGCATATAACCTTATATCATATAATATCCAAACTAGACTTGTCAATTTTAACACGCTAACTTATCAATGCAGAGAAATACCAAGCAATATATATTTTCACCTCAGTCAAGAGCAAAAAAAAAAAAGTTGTGCACAAAGAAATGGGGAAGTACATATTTCATTTCATTGAATTTTCATTACAGAAGTAAAAAATTGTAGCACTTGTCCAGCTTTGTTACATCAACTAAGATATAAAAGCTTTAACAATAAATTCTAAACTTAAATGGTGAAAGAGAACTTTGTATATCAAATGGTTGATAGGTCCATTTCATGTCTCAACTAGCTTATCATCCAAGAGAGTAATGGTGGGAGAGAACTGTGTGCGCTTTCGACTTCTCAGATTCCTTTTCATCTATAGCATTTTGGACCCTCTGCCTAACAACAAATACAGGGAAAACATGGCACCTATATCTCTTGTTACAAGCTATTGCATTTATTCTTCTCGTACTTAGCCTTTAATTCGTTTCTCTACTTTAGCTACATAGGGAGCTTTCTCCTAGAACAATTTATTAGCTTGTATCAAAATGGGGAACAAACCATAACACACTTGAGAAGAAAAAAGAAAGAAAGAAGAGAGCATATAGAGTAGCATATATGAACTATGTAGCCCCAATAGCTTCACAACATCCTGAATTAATACATTGTTTGAGAGGCATATTAATACAAATAATTCAATGTCACACATAGAATATTATACAGGGACCACAATTCACTCACACGACTTATCAATAGGCAACTAGAAACTGCAAAAATCAATTCATACTATAAAAAATAGTTATGCCTTAATTCTCTGAAGCACTTTATGGAAGCGATCTCCCGGCAGAAAAAAATGCAGAAGCATCAAACGAAAACTTCAGAGGAAGTATTAACAGTTACCATGACAGTAAATAACAAGTCATTAAGAACAAGTAGTGCATATATAGCAGTTTCACATCATTTCCTTCTAAAAGCCTAAGTAATATCAACACCACAATGCTGTACGAGATGGAAAGAAATCCATATTGAAATTTGTTCGTGAACATTTTCGGCCGTATCAAGAGCCAAAGTAATATCAACACAACTCATAAAAATTAAATTCCTAACTCCAGCTTTCCAACTTTAATTTCAAACCCCCAAGATAAATAAATGAATAAAACACATCTTCACCATTTCACTAACAACCTCAAATGATGAAGATGAAGCTAATAGTGGGTAAGAGGGAAGGAGAAAAAAAACACCTAGTCAAACAGATACCGCCCACACTTCCTTCCCAAAACCAAACCTACAAAATCAGATTCCGTCGGAAGCTTCGACTTCTTCTCAACTGACTTCTCCTAAATAGCGTTTTGTTATTTTCACTGCAATATCTGGTCTAAAATAATATGCTTTCTGGACATGTAAAAACACTCATAAACATTTAGAATAAAATAAAAATGACACCAGTGCTAAAATAATCTAACAACCATTACTTTTTGTGACAAAGCATACGCTATTGTTGTAAAAATACCAAAACACTATTTATCCAAAATGGTAAAGGTGATACCTATAAACTTTTATCTAAAATGCAACAAACACTTTATGTTTTTCTAAAGTGTAAAGTACCCATAAAAATTCAGAATAAAAAAAATGACACAAGCATTAGTAGCCATTTGCATTGGCCCGTGCTATTGTTATGGAATTATCAAAATACTCCCAATTAAAAAAAATGAAGCCACCCTTTCTCTCCCAACCTCTCTTGTTCAGCTATATTTTTAGAAATATCAACAATCAAATAAAACTAGAAATCAAATAAAAAAAATCGATCTTACTAAAATCAAACTTAGAAACAATTCAATTTTACTATATTACCCTTTAAAGGATCAGAATCTATGATTTTGGTTTGAAAATATAGGAGTATAAAATTAAAGTAAAATAGGTGTAGGACCCGCCTAAAACGCTGCGGGCTCGAGCTGGCTAAGCTAGGGGGCTCTCCCAGCCCGTACCGCCAACCCGCGGGTTGGCTAGCCCGTCAACCTACCTCTTTTTTTTATTTTTTTTAAAAATACATATTTTTATATTTTTTACTTTTTTCATAACAATATTTTTTATGAAAAAGTAATATTAAATTCTATTTTTAAGAAATTATTAAAACTTTATTGATAGAACTGAAAAGAGAATGACATAAATATGCAATTTTATAAAAAAATTAGATAAAAAGGAAAAAAATCTATTTATATAAAAAAAGTTGGTGGGCCGAAATTTTTCAGCCCGCCAACCCATGGGTTGGCTTATATTCCCCACCCTAGTTTAAACTATAAGAACCAAATATGATATTAACTAATTTTTTTAAAAAATACCTGTTGTATCGCTAGAGAAAGAAGAGCCCCCTCTTGCCCTTCATTTTGTAGCATTTATTAAGTGATACCTAACATTAGGTGACATTGGCTAGCGTTTGAAAAGTCTACCAATAACTAACTTTCTTTGTTTTTTTAGCAATAGTAAAATCAGTTTTTTCAAACTAAAACACTACTTTTAAATTAAAAGAAAAATTTAAATTTAAATTTAAACTGTCTAATCTAGATAAGATCTAGATGATTTAAGACTAATCCTTTCTTAAGAACATTTGTATCATTTAAGCCATATTTGTCATAACGTTATAAAACACATTCACGCAAATTGATATAAAACTTATCTCACATAATTATCTTATAAAAATTAATCACGTTGAAAAAGTAGTTTATATTTCTAATTCAAACAAGTCGTTACTTGTTTTGTATGTTCACATATATTTTTAATGTTTTCATGCTAAACATATAAACCAATTTTTAATTTTTAGGGATAGAGATGTGTTCACACGCCTCCTTTTTAAATAATAAAAGTAAAATCTATAAAATAGTCATTAAAAATATTATCAAAAATTCGATATCAACTTGCTTCTAAAATAGCATGATCATATATATATATATATATGTATTAATGAGGCCAGCCCCAAAAACTCAAGATTCGGCATGAATATGATCATGAGGCCGGCCAAAAAAACACACGTGATTGACTTTTGTAAAAAATATCAAGGAAGTTAAATATATTATTTAAAAGTATTTATTGATGTATATTATTGGATTATATATTGTAATATCTGTATATTCCTATGAGTGAAAATAAAGGCTAAGCCGGTATTTATATGATGATTTAATGCCTATAGATATAGAAATACAGAAAGGAAAATGCATTTAGATAAGAAGGATCATAATTAACCAAGTCCCTTGATTGTAAGTAAGAATGACCAAGAGCAAAACGGTTATTTGGCCTAAATGACAAGGGTAAAATGATTATTTTAATTAAAAAGGCCTAGGACGCAAAATGTCATCAAATAATAAGGATATTTTGGGTAATTTGGTCAAAGTCAACAAAAAAGTCAAAGTTGACCAAAAAGTCAAAGTCAACAAAAAAAGTCAAAGTCAACCAAGGGTAAGGTTGGAATTAAGAAAGAGTAGAAAAAGTGATGGCATTTTGGAAATTATGGCAAAAGTAGAAAAGGTAATGGCATTTTCGTAAATAAGTGGTAAATAAAGGATTTCGGAGTTAAGGACAACCGATAAATAATTATTTAAGGTAGCAGAAGTCCTCAAATACCAGAGACCCGAACTGAGAAAAGTTTAGTTGGATCATAAAGTAATTAATAAAATTATTACCCGGTATCCAGTGCGGGCAATTTTGTTGTACGGAGAACAACAGTGCCCGAAAAGGTCGAAAAAGAATTTTCTTAGAAAATTAATTTCGGAAAATCCAGGAAGAATTTTGAGGAGTAAAAAAGAGCTTGAGAATTAGGGAAAAATATAGAATTTTTCCATGTCCTTAAGTCAAATTGGCCGCCGGAAGCCCGTTTTACTGTGTTGCATGCAAATTGAGGAATCCTGATGAGTTACGAGGGGAACCCGGAGATGCTATGGATTAGGACATGATGCCACATAGGCAAGGAGGTATAGGGAATGACACCACGTGAGAGATAAAGTCTCCGAAAAAGTAAAAAAGGTAGTTATTCACGTAAAGGTTACTTTACGGAAATGTGTGCCACCGAATCATGTAACTGACCGGGCAAAGGCCCAGCCAGCAAATCAGACGCCTAGGGGGTATGAAAGGTCATGTTTTTAGCAAGGAATGAGACAAGGACAAGTGGTATCATCTCCATTTAGTGTTCCAAGATTTGGTCACCAAGTTTCTCTCACAACCACACATTATTTCAAGAGCAAATTAAAATAAGCAAAACCTCTCTCTTTCCCCCTCATTTTCACGCCATCTCCCTCTCTCTCTTTAGTCAGATTTTTGCTCTCCCTTCTCTCTAGAAAGCACCACCTCCCAAACAAGAAGAAGAAGATCCAAGCTTCCATAACACAAGGTAATGTGTTCTTGCAACCAAATCCCCCTCTTTTCTTGATTCTTACAACTACTACCACCTCCTCTTGAGTTGTTGCTTGAATGAGCCTCCCTTTTTTAGGATGATGGCTAGGACTTCAAGAGTTGAAAATAGAAAAGATAAGGTTTTAAAAATGGTAAATGGTTGCAAGCTCTTCCTTGAGGG
Organism: Vachellia pachyceras; assembly: GCA_025593235.1. Lineage (NCBI taxonomy): Eukaryota > Viridiplantae > Streptophyta > Magnoliopsida > Fabales > Fabaceae > Vachellia > Vachellia pachyceras. The sequence goes on along the minus strand of JANTPZ010093743.1, from coordinate 22,756 downwards.
GTAAAAGATAAGTTGTTGGTTGATTTAAGTTGTTGTAAAAGATTTATGGAAAGCTCACGCTTATGGGAAGGTGCTGCCCAAATTTTGATTGATCTAAGAGGAGATTTTTTGAGTTAATCAAAGTTAAGAAAAAGGGTTTTGGAAGCAAGAAAACATAAGGTTACATGAAGAAAGTTGAAAACCCCATTTTCCCCCATTTTCTTTCTTCTTCTCGGCCAAGGCAAGAAAAAAATGGAAGAAATGAGTTTTTGAGTGTTTTGATGGTTCCAGTGGCTTTAAAATGATGTTTTGTGTAGGGTAAATCCAAGAGATGATTTTAAAATTTTAAATAACCATAAAAAAAAGACTTGAACTTGTAGGACTCTTGAAAAACCTACAAGGAGTTATATGCGTTTTTACAAGTTTTATGGCAACTTGTTGGTTGTATATTTACATGGATCTTATGCCATGATTTTTAGGATTTTAAGACCCTCAAGAGCACACTTGGAAGGGATCCAAGAGAATTTTGGAGTTTAAGTTAAAAGGAAAAGCTTAACAAAGGTAGTAAAACTACTAATCTCCTTTTATGTTTATGAAAATAATTTGTGAATGTTACATGAACTTTTATTTGAGAAAAGTGCATGTTTTGTGTATGAAATGTGAACTTTTATGCTATGGCCATATACATATTCAAGTAAAGTTTATGTATCACATGTTTAGATGTTCATATACATGCCATAAAGTTATGTATGCACATTCACAATGTTTTGATTATATGGTTTTGTTATTAGGATTTCCAAATTTTCATTCTCCCCCAACTAATCATGTAGGTGCAAGCTCAAGTAAGGGTAAGGAAAAAGTTATGATGGCTTGTTTTGTGTAAATATGCCAAATGATACTCTCTTTTGAAGTTGCTATGTTTGTAACCTAACATCTCTATAAGAAGAACAATATGAATGGGTGATGAAGCATGCATGAAATGGACTAGAAGTAACAAGAAATGGTAGGGGAATCACCATGCATGTTTAAGGTGGATTCATGAACCAAAAAAGAGGTTTTATGAATTTTTGGAAAAACTGGTTTTAAAAGTTAAAAGGTTCCAAAGGCCCTGAAAAATGCATCTGTTTTAGGTGGTAATTAAAAATAGAAAATGAGCTCTAAATCTGCTGAAACTTTCTAGTCAGAAACTAAACATCCTAATATTTAAAATGATATAAATTTTGCGAAATTTGGATGTGTATTTTGAGAGATATGATTTTCCAAAGTTTGAGGTAAAATTTGGAAAACTAGACTGAACCATTTCAGATAGCATGTGGTTTTCGAATAAACTTATTCAAATGGGCAAGTTTTTAGGCTAATGAGCATTTTCCCCTATAGGTCACTTAATAATATAAATTTAGAAATTGGAACCACTCAATTCCGATTTTTCTAAAATTAATTATGATTTTTCAAAATTGGGCCAGAAATCTGGAAAAATGTCATGTGAACAATAACCATCGTTTTCCACGTTTTTAAAAAAATAGTTCACAATTTTGGACGAAATTTTGATATCCATGGCCCAAGAGTGGTCTAAAAGTGATCTAATACAAACATATAGGGGATAAATAAGATGTGTCACATATATCATTTTATAAGTCATGAAAATTAATTTGGATAAAAATAACAAATATAAATACTTTCAAATAATCTAGTTAGCTTTATTTATTTTCTAAAAAGGTCAGTTAACTTTTACATTAAGTACTGAAGTTAGTTAGGGTAGTATAACTTAAATCCCATGGAAGAATTAAAATAGTTTTAATAATACTAAGTCACAAAATCAAAGCGAGTGGTTGATATAATATAAAACGTCACAACAAAGTTACCATCCCCTATCAATTATTATTTTCTGAAGGGAGATTCAGAGCTCTTATTCCATCTTCTTCACCTTCTTCTTCTTCATCATCCTTCTCATCCATAAGCTATCATCAAATTCCAGAAAACTTAGTAAAAATTTGCCTCGAGGGCCACCAAAATTACCTATCATAGGAAACCTTCACCAACTTGTAGGTTCATTACCTACTCAATCTCTAAGATGTTGGACATAAATCCATAAATCTGTATCAAAAATTTTACAGTGGAAGACTTGCGTACCTCTTGCCATAGCGTATATTCTTTGAGATTTGCTTGAACTCTTCTGAATGGGAATTTTTGGCACAGCGATGGACTGTCGAACACCGTCACCCCGTCAGGGAATTTGTGATTGAACAAATAACATTTTTTCCGTATCCGTTCTAAGCCATGGTCTTCCCTTCCTCCCATCAAGACTCTTCAAGGGATTCAATGACTAGACACACCCTCTGAACACATCTCTTTAAATAATGATGCGGGACACATCCGATGATATATTTATATATAATATATAAATATAATAATATATATACTTAATATATATTAATTTCTAACATTCTCCCACTTGTCTCGCAACTTAATATTATTTGGTGAGTAAGTTTATTTAAGCAACACTACATGAATTATGGCGACAAGTCCTCATTGACCAAGCATTGTCTTCCGTAATCATAAGTAATGCCTTTATTTAATGAGGTAATACTTTATAAATAAACCTTAATGTTTATTCAATTCCTATTTGAATGTTTATCAATCTCATCAACATATATGTATACAAATAACAAAAGGATTGATAACAATAGACGAAAATTCATCACATCACATATCTTTTTTGGATAATGGCTTAAGCCCCATATCAGGTATATGTACAACAAAATCTTTCGGTTTCATACCTTTAGTCAAAGGATCAGCTAGCATTTTCTTTGTATTAATGTATTCAACCGAAATTTGGCCATTTCTAACTCTATCTTCTAAAGATAGAAACTTTAATTCAACAAATCTACTTCGAACTCCGCTCTTTTTGTTGTGGCAATGGCCACCGCAGCTTTGTTATCACAAAACATTCTAATTGGCCTAGAGATCGAATCCACAATCTTAAGCCCTGCGATGAAATTTCTTATCCAGATTCCTTGTGTACTTGCTTCAAAAGCCGCTACATACTCACATCACGAGTACTAGTAGTTACAAGTGTTTGTTTAACACTTCTCCATGATATTGCTCCTTCTGCTAAGAGGAAGACATAACCAGTGGTATATATCCTTGTATCTTCACATCCTCCTAGGTTAGAATCTAAATATCCAATCACTACAAGATTGTATGTTCTTCTATATGTGAGCTTGCAATGTTTTGTACCCTGAAGGTATCTAAAAACTTTCTTTGCAGCTAACCAATGTTTCATTCCTGGATTACTTTGATATCTCCCTAGCATACCCACAGCAAAAGCTATATCAGGTCTTGTGCAAACCTGTGCATACATTAAGCTTCCTACTGTTGAGGCATATGTGATCATTTCCATCTCTTTTCTTTGTAAATCATTCTGGGGACACTGATCCAAACTGAACACATCTCCCTTTTCAATGGGATGATGTTGGAATTACAGCTTTCCATCCGAAATCTTTCGAAAATTGTCTTGATATAGGTTTCTTGAGATAAAGGACAAAACATTCTATAGCTTTCCATATGGGTCTTGATTTCGGGTTTACGGGTTGGGCGGGTGAACCGGCGGGTGAAGAAGAAAGGACAAACGCGTTTCTAGAAAAGTGATTTTATGGAAATGTGAGTTTCTGTAAAAGTGCATTTTTTAAAACGCGGTTCTAGAAAGAAGCGCTTTCAGCTTAGGCCGCGTTTGTTTTTTCTGCTTTTGTGGAAAAGTGCTTTTCAATAGTGTTTTTTTAAAAAAATTTGGGAATTATAAAAAAACCTTTAGTTCATTTTTTGGGCTGCAGCATAGTGGGCTGGATTTTTTTGGGCTATTTTTTTGGACCTATGAATTGTAAAAAGAAAAATATTGCGTTTTTTGGCCAATTTTTTTGGGTTTGCGTTTTTTGGGTCTAATTTTTGGGAGATTTTTTGGGCCACTTTGTTTATTGTTTTGGGCTACAATTTTTTGGGCCATGTTTTTTTGGATCAGTTCTTTTGGTTCATGGGGCCACGCATGAATTAAAAAAACTAGAATTTTCTGGGCGTGCTGGATTTTATTTAAAAAACCAAAAAAATCCATAAAATTATGTTTTTTTTGAAAAACATATTTTTGGAACAATTGCGATTCATGTTTTCTCTCACTAAGTTTTATTCTTAACTTTTTGAATTGCTTTTAGAGAGATTTATGAGAGTCAAATAAATATTATATTATTGATATTTATGATATTTGTTTATTTATTAGCTCTACATTTATTTATTTATTTCTACAAATTACTTGAATGAATTATTTAAATTGTTTATGAATTTATATATTATTGCTCTTTAGGAAATTATTATTATTTTGAAATTTAGAATGAATTCTAAATTAAGATTTATTTGAGCAATTTTATATGAAGCATGAATTAGTGGGAGAATTTCAGTTATCTAGTTACATATTGTTAATTAGATTACCTGTTAAATTTTCGTTATGTTATTGGTGCATATTTATGTATTTAAATGCACAAAAGGATATTCGTGATTAGCATGCCTTTATATTTAGGGAGTAGCCACAGCATCCTCATTTTATTGCATGCATATTAATAAATCACATATGGTATTATGGAATATCATTGTAATTAAATGTGAAATTATAATTTATCTTGACCCACAGATAGATAATTATAATCAAACATTTAATTAGGATGAAATATAATAGCCTTATTTTTTCTAAGTAGCCCACAGGTATTAGAAAACGATAATTGCGTTTAGTTTCATCAATTTTAGACAAATACATTGTATGCTAGTATTCTTTGTCCACAGGTAGATACTAGTGATACGTATTTGTAATTGTATGGTTCAAATAAGTTGACCATACACTTGGCACAGTAATTGTGTCTGCTTCAAAAGACTAAAGTGACTATATTCATAAATTTTGCAGCTCCTGTTACCACTAGGGTTGTTACTGATCTAAGTAACCAAAAGATCCTGGATGGTAATAATTACTTGGATTAGAAAGATAGTGTTTTGTTAGATCTTGGATGTATGGGCCTAGATTGTCCTTTGAGGATTGACGAACCTCAAAGACTATCTGATGATTCTATTGACCGAGATGCAATACATCTATATGATTAGTGGGAGTGGCCTAAAAGATTATCTTTTCAACATCATTAACATACCCACATGTTAGGGAGATATCAAAGTAATCCAGGAATAAAACATTGGTTAGCTGCAAAGAAAGTTTTTAGATACCTTCTGGGTACAAAACATTACAAGCTCACATATAGAAGAGCAAACAATCTTGAAGTGATTGGATATTCACATTCTGATTTAGGAGGATGGGAAGATACAAGAATATCTACTACTGGTTAAACAAACACTTGTAATTGCTAGTACTCATGATGCTGAGTGTGTAGCAACTTTTGAAGCAAGTATACAAAGAATCTGGATAAGAAATTTCATCGCAGGGCTTAAGATTGTGGATTCGATCTCTAGGCTAATTAAAGTGTTTTGTGATAACAAAGTTGCAGTGGCCATTGCCAACAACAGAAAGAGCAGAGCTCGAAGTATGTTTGTTGGATTAAAGTTTCTATCTTTAAGAGATAGATTCAGAAATGGCCAAGTTTTGATTGAATACATAAAATGCTAGCTGATTCTTTGACTAAAGGTATGAAACCAAAAGACTTTATTGTACATATACCTTATATGGGGCTTAAGCTATTATATGACTAAAGAATGTAATGTGATGAATTTTCGTCTATTGTTATCAATCCTTTTGTTATTTGTATACATATATGTTGATGAGATTGATAAATATTAAGGTAGGAATTGAATAAACATTAAGGTTTATTCATAAAGTATTACCTCATTAAGTAAGGGCATTACTTGTGATTATGGAAGACAATACTTGATCAATGAGGACTTGTCGTCACCAAATAATATTAAGTTGCGGGACAAGTGGGAGAATGTTTGAAATTTATATATATATTAAATATATATTATTATATTATTATATTTATATATTATATATATTATTTATTTGAATATATTATATATTATATATAAATATATCAACGGATGCGTCCCGCATAATTATTTAAAGAGTTGTGTTCAGAGGGTATGTCTGGTCGTTGAGTCCCTTGATAAGTCTTGATGGGATGCTATATAAAGGGGAGACCATGGCTTAGAACGGATACGGAAACGCACAAGCGTTATTTGTTCAATCACGAATTCCCTGATGAGTGACGGTGTTCGACAGTCCATCACTGGGTCAGATATTTCCGTTCAGAAGAATTCAAAAAAGCAAATCAGAGAATACACTATGTCAAGAGGTTCGTAAGTCTTCCGCTGTAAAACTCTGAATCTGGATTTATGTCTAACAAAGGATGCGTAGATGAAACAGAAATTTTTAAAATAGCAAAGCTACATTGTTGGTCAAATGCTATTTTAAGAGTGTCCTATATTCGATAATGTCCTATCCGATCCATGGTTGAATTTAATATCCCTATGACTTCTTTTTTTTATTATTTAATGACATTTTTTTGTTAAGGTATTAATTCTTTTTAGGCCCCTACAGAATCTAAGATAAATCCTACTATGCATGAATTATTAAGGGGCAATATTAGACTCATGAACGTTCTTCAAATTGTCATGAAGCCGAATTTGTGTTCAATAATTTTAGTGATAAAATGAATAAAAAAGAACCATAAAGTAGGCCAACAAACAAAGACGTCCCAGAATCCGAAATCGATATATTCTGTTCTTTTTTATAATCTTGTTCTCATTGAATATTAGTTGCGGCTTTCAGTTTCAGAGATATCAGTGAACTGACGACTGTTCAATTGCACGTCCATTCTTTTCATTTCTATGAATTTAGCAAGAGCTGACAAAAATGGCGGCGACGGTTAGATCTGCTCATGGTGGCCTTGTCTCAGAGCTCACCGTTTTCTCCAAATCGCCGACCTTCATGGCGATTGTAAAATCCCCAGCAAAGCCCGAAATGGACAAGCTTCAAGTGGAGTTTCGGTTCAGTTGAGCCATGCATGACGGTTTAAGAAATGATGTGGGACACAGAGCATGCAATCGAAACGTGGACACTCGTGGGACCCACACAAAAAATGGAAACGGCGAGAGTTTATAGCAGTTAACTGAGATGATATTCCGGCTATTTTTGGATCCAATGAAAGTTTACGGGAGTTAGCTTAACATTTGTAAAAAGTTTATAGGTAAATTTAGATCTTAATCCATTTTGTTATCATGAAAACAATGTGATTTAACTTGTCTTTCTCCAACTTAAGTGAAAAAACTTTGTCCCTAAGGTTCTCTATAAACTCAACTTTATTGTTAATATACTCTCTCCAATGAGAACCATATCATTAGCGAAAAGCTTATACCTAAGGATTTCCTCTTGCATATGCTCATTTAGAACATCAAAAACCTGATTGAACATGAATGAGTTTTAAAATGATCCCTGATTTATGTCAATCCTTATAGAAAAGTTTTTTGTCTCACCTCTAAATGTTCTTGTAATATTAGTTGTCACCCCTCATACATGACTTGTATAGCTTTGAATTACGAAAAATGAAATACTTGTATTTTCCTATGCTTAATTTCCAAAGTATCCCTCTTGGCATACAATCATAAACTTTTTCTTCAAGTCAATAAAAACTATATACAAGTCTCTTCCTTTGCTTTGCTACTGTTTCATTGATCACTTATCTTGTACACCTTCTTAACATGAATACAAATTGATATAAAAAATATAAATCTCCAATCTTAACCTTTGTTTAATCACTATTTCCCATAAATTCATGTATAGCTTGTAAGCTTTATTGAAGTACAATATCCCCCTTATTCTTGAATTGAATAGAAATTAAAGCACTTCTCCATATAGTGAAACCCTCTCCACCATTGAAAAGCTTGTAATTAAAAGTAGGCCTCACATATGTTTTTAATATCTCCATTATTTGTAACTAAAACTTTTCCTTCCTCATCCTTTATATATTTCTACTCAAGTTATTATCTCCCACATGGGTCAGTTTCGCTTTGATGCCATGAAGAGATTAAGATTTAATCAAACTCAGTGATTAATTATCAGAGTAATAATGGGATATTAATGATGTAACATAAAGCTGTCTTACCCTTTGGAAATAATCAATCACTATTATTATATTGAAGTGAAAAGATACTATTTAGAAATTAGAAGTGAGGAAGGCATGAGCTCTACTTCTGTGGGACCCACATGCAGTGTGCAGAAGTAAGTTTCATGATTCTCCGCTCTATTGCTCTTCACTTCAAAAACAAAAAAAAAACAAAAAAGCCATACAATTTTGGGAATCCTAGATGAATCCTAATCCTTTTTATGCAGATTATGCACAAAAAATGTGTACTATCTAGGTATATTGTGTGTGTGTGTGGGACGCTCTCTCTCTCTCTCTCTCTCTATACACATATATTGAGAGCTATAAAACCAAAAGTGAGGCAGACATTTGAGAGGCTGGTCGCCGTTTTTACCTCTTGAACTCAAAAATGGAACCCTCATCGTCAAACTCCCAGAATCCATTGCTCACTCCAAACAGTTCTCTGATCCAACAAGATTCACCATCGCCATTGTTATCAGCAGCATCAAAAAACCCAGAAGATCAAGAGGGGTCATCTTCTCAAGTGGTTGCTGAATGGAGCTGGGAGGAGAATAAGGTATTTGAGGATACTTTAGCAGAGTTCGGTGGTGGAGGTGAAGAATTATCTGGACTGTTGATTCCATCTCTTGCTTTGAGGATCCCAACCAAAACCATCTCTCAGCTCGAGAAGCGTCTGAAAGAACTTGAAGATGACATTAAGATGCTCGAGTCTTTGGGTTTTGATGAAATTATCAACCTTTTGAAGAGTGACACAAAAGATAATACAAGCCAAGAAGCAGCCAGCAGCAAGAAGAAGAAGAATGATGATGAACAAGAAGAGAAAGAAGAAGAAGAAGAAGAAGAAGCTCCTCCTAAGAAGAAGCAAAGATCTGTTCCTAGGGAACGTAGAAGACCAATTCCTTGGACCAAGACAGAACATGAGTAAGTTCATTTCATTTCAATTTCTTTGATTTGAACTTGTTCATCGATTTCTCAATCTCTCATCAGTTTCTGTTCTTGAAACCGGGGGATAAAAAAGAAGAAGAAAAGTATGACTTAAATTTTATGCATATTATTTAATTATATCTGTTTAATTGTATATTAGGGATGTGATAATTAATTGATCTTTCAAAAAAAAAAATTTAAAAACTCCAATTTTTTTTAATCAAAGCTGACGTACGTTAATAACCGACACATGGTTTCATGGTTTAATTTTTTTAAAAAAAATTGTAATTTATTACTTAATTACTTAAAGTCTATGATTTGTGCAATTAAAAGTTATATTGACCCAATGGGGATAATTTTATTTAAGTGAAGAAAGAAATCCAATCACTCTTGAGTGAAATTAGGGATTTTAAGAAGATAAAATCAGAAGACTTTTATTTATCTTGAACACAAGATTCCTTGCACTTTCTTGTCTGGATGACTCATATTAAATTAATGAATATATTTCTTTAGGAAATCTAAACATAACTTATCAATAGTAGCATCTATTATTGGACTTGAAAAATAACTGAAAACGCAGAACAATATAAACTTGAAGTTCCAAACTACTGCACAGAACATTTAAATTACCCTTTCAAAACTACTGCATACAAACACTTTGTTTCCTTGAAGTTTATATACCAAAATTATACTGTTAGAACAGAAACTTCTCAGCCCTCCAAAATATTGATTTAGGAAGACTGACTAAGTAAGTTCAATACCTAATGAAAGGCTTAAACATCCAATAACAACTTAAAGATACTGAGTTATTAAGCTCTTAAGTGAGTAACAAGTTAAATTAGAGCCCCAACTTTTGTGTTGCAATAGTCAAATAATAAGTCAATTTGAATCCCCTGTACAACACTGGGCAAAAACTTTTGAAGTTCAACAAAAAGATCTTAATAGGTCGAACTAATATCAAACAAAACCAAATATGTTAAAGGAACTGTGACTTTATATTAGCTTCAGGGCAAAGGATTGTGTTATTTTCTTCTCAGAACAACAATTAAAGACGATTTCTTGATATTTTCTGGGGAGTATTTCATCTTCAGAATGTGTGTGTGTACACACACGCAAACAGCTTACAAACACAAGACAGTGAATATTTGAGGAAGCCAATAATTTTCAATACTCTTAGGATGTATACGAATTTCAATTACGATACTTAAAGTTCAAAACTGTACAGATTTTAACGCTAACAAATATGAAAATCTTTATAGGGTGTGGGTGTGTGTGTGTGTGTGTGTGTGTGTTTTGGGGGGGGGGGGTTTCCTGGTTAGATTAATTAAGTTTAAAACCTGACGAGAGACTTGGACATCGACTAACAACTTAAAGTTATGCTCTTTAAATTCAACAAGTCTTAAGCTGATGATAGGTTAGGAACTAATTAAATTCAAACCTACCAACTTTGAGTTTTATTAGTCAAATACTTCAATACTTGCAAGAACGCTAATATTACACCACAAATTTGCAAAACCAAATAAGAACTTGGGCAACATGGTTTGAAATTTAAGCAAAAAAAGATCATAATGGATCGAACTTACACACACAAACACACATTAGCTTAATTATGGGCAACGGCTTGCATTATTTTTTCTTATTCCAATTAAGGACTTAATTACCAAAAAGTTTAACAATAACTAAGAAACATTACAATGACAAGTTTAAAGGCAAGTAATGACATTGATTTTATATTTCTCACTCATCATTGGGATTTTTTGAAATAAAATCCCTTTTTTCTTTTGAACTGAGAATTCAAGAAGACTCCTTGATATTTTCTGAAGATTTTCTCTTGAGAACGAGATCCTTGTGCTTGTAATTGGAATTTTGAACTTTTATGTGCTGGTCTTGCCTAGTTAAATCAATTTGGATTATCCATCTATGCGATTTTAATTTTGATTTATGAGGTGGGTTTGTCTATATTTTTGTGTAAAATTCAAGTCATTCTTCTGTCTATATTTTTGTTTAAAATTCAAGTCATTCTTTCCCCCGAATTTAGTTCAGCTTAGAGAATTTATAAGGTAATTATTAGTTCACTATGAAGGAAAGAAAGAAAAGCTAGAGAATTTATAAGGTGATTATTAGTTCACTATGAAGGAAAGAAAGAAAAGCTAGAAGGTTATGTATTAAATTTTCTTATTATACAATGCATAACAAAGGAAATGAATCTACCCATAGATTCAAAGACCACGTAGTATTTCGTCATCCCTCTATTAATAGAAAAAATATAAAAGGAAAATTGGATCAGAGAAAAAACCATAGAGTAATTCTTTTTTAAAACTAGCTATACTATCCATTCAATTTTGTTTCCATGAATTAAGATATAGGCGTTGGCCGAATAGTGATGATTAGTGAGTAAGAATGATGAGTCACATTAAAATGATATTGTTACTTCTTAAGAACTAGCAATAGATCGGATCCATTATAATGAAAACTAACCCTTTTTCCAATTCAAATGCAGCAACATTATGAGGAATATATTTTTTTGGTACACATAATAAGAAAAATAGAATAAATATATTGATAAATAATTTTGTAAATGAGCAACATTATTATGCGTCCCTTAAAAAGAACAATTACTATCCGTTAGCATACTTCTGCATTTATATATTCTATATTGATAATGCGTTAAACAGTCAAACAATAATGCAACATTCTAAGCTTTTGCCATATTAAAAATGTGCTCAGACAATTAGATTTCTACATTTATATTAGTATCTCTCTTGACATGTTCAAACAATGTCATCGAAATTACTGATGAGGAGATAACTAAGTAACACGGAGTCCTCCAAAAATGGGTAGAAGAATAAAAAAACACGAAACAAAAACACTGAACAAATTAAAGTTAATTCAGCAGGACATCTTAGTCAGCAATCAACAATTTATTCAAATATTTAATTGTTGATAAAGTATATGTGGCAATATGATCTATGTAACCAACCCTATTTAGTCAAAACATGCTTGTTGTGGTATGTTAGTCTCTCTTTTGGGGAGTGGGACTAATTAGTTCAATAGCTTTAAGTAGGACCTAATAATATGCAAACAAGAGATGTATGCAATTTAGCATTAAACTTCTATTATAGTTATATATTAAGTTTTCCCTTCTATGGAAATAGTTCAAGCTAATTAGATAGGATCTATGTAATGTTTTATACTTTCAATTTATTGTCCAATTAATTGACATGGGACTTCTTAATATACTCTAAATACTTAGTAGGTGAACTGTGCAACTGCATAAAGTCAAAATCCTCTGACAAAACTCAAATTAGCTAACCAATTAATACGCCATCTTGTTTCTTTACTCCAATCAACTTCTGCAGAGAGCCAATACACATGATCCAACTAGCTATTTACTTGCACTTATAACAAGTAATCAATATTGTTCTAAGACTTCTTTTCTGTCCATTTTATTATGAATAATATGCTTTCTTTCTTTTGCTTTCCCCCTATAACTTACAGTTGCAGAATGCAGTATGGATTTGAGAATAGAATTATTATTCCAAAGTAACTTTGGAACTCAAAGTAACTTGAACAGAAATAAAGACTGATATATATAGTTTGAATTGAAAATTATAATGATACTTTATTTTACAGTCTTATTGGTTGCATGCTATGAACATCTCTACATGTCATTTGCAATGCTTTCTTAACAGTAAATTTAATATTTATTATAAAGCACAACTCATTTTGTGTGTATTAATTGTATCTCTATCTTAAAAATTTAAAAATTATGTCGTGTACAAATTATATATTGCGTCATATTTGATGTGTCCTTGCATGCATATGCACACATACAAACTCTATTTAGAACTACAATATTTATACTAATGGTTCTGATGTCTTTAACTAAGTCCATTTTCTCAAGCATTACCTGAGTTATAAAACAATATTTGATGTGTCCTTTTCATGACTTGTGAATAGCACATAGATTTTTATATTTTATATTAATATTTAGAGTAAGGTGTGTACATGTGTAACAGAATGTTCTTAGTGGGACTTCAGCACTATGGAAGAGGGAATTGGAGCAACATCTCAAAGAATTTAGTGCCATCCAAAACACCAGCTCAAATTTCAAGTCATGCACAAAAGTACTTCCTGAAACTCAAAAACCCTAGGACTCGTCCGAGGAGAGACGGATCATTCATGCGAACAGTGGACGATTCACAAAAGGCGGCGGCCGTGAAAGATGAGCAGCCCAACGCCATCTCCGATGACAAGAGGAATCCTGCTTGATTATGGATTTTAATGAAGTTGCTGCTTGTTGGCAAGTCCTTGAATATGACTGTTAGCTTATTTCTAAAAGTCTTCACTTTTGAACAATGTTGAATCTAAGATTTATTAATTTCTATGGTTTTATATGCTTGAACATAAAAGCTTGTGATTGTTGTGGTTTTTGCTATCGTTTGATTGCATATATATAAGTTCTAGTTACTGTTATATTTCGTTTTGTCAGTTTCTGTGCTTTAATTAATAGGTTTTAAAATTTTATTGGTAGCCTAGTAGTCTTCTGATTCTTATTTACATGATTCAATATTTTATCTGATTGAATTATGCTTCAAGTAATTAAATAACCATATATCGTCGTTTTTAGGTGACCATTGTGTATTCTATCAAAGGAGAAAATAGTAAATTACCTCCCAAGTGCAGATAAATAATATTAAATATTTCCTTTGGTCCTTAAAATTAGATCAGAGTTAATATTGATCATAAATGTAATATCTATTTTACATTTTTAATCCATTTTTCCCAAATTGACCCTCTTGATATTCCCTCAACAACAATTAAGTGAAGGGAGGGCATTAAAAAAGATTATTAGAGTATTTTAAAAATATATTATATTAACTAATTTAACTTATATCCTTAATATATTTAAATTAGTTAATTAGATTTTATATTAAGACTTAAAGGATTACAAAATAAAGTAGTGATAAAGAGACTTTTTTTGGGGGCCTGATAAAAGGAGAAAGTTGAATTCATACATATACATTTATATTTGATATTGTACTCTTAAAATCTCTAAACATACCAAATATGTCGGTTTTTTTAGTTAACTTAGAAGTATGAATCATGATATTGAAAGAAATAAAAAAATTATTTTTTTATTTGTATCATTAACATTGTGAAGTCATTAAAATATTTTTTCTCACATGTCCCCAATTTTTAAATCCATTTTCGATTAATGAAAAATAATTTTAATTTATATAATTCTATTTAGATAGTCTAAGCTAAGCATCATGGAGAAAAGGATTAGAACATAAAACTAAGTCCAAAAATAGGGAATGGAATTACATAGAGTGTATATATTATTAGTATAAAAATATGGTAAGCAAAACCTAAAAGGAAAGAAAGAAATTAGAGAAAATGCACTGAATCATTAATTGATTAATTAATTAAGATCCTATTTATATATATGTTTGGTTCTATTTTTAAGTCTAATTAAGAAAATTAATTAATCGTAAATAAATTGTTGTTAGAGTTCAACATTCCAAATAGCTCCTTCTCCTTCACCACAAGACTTGTGTATGCTCTTCATTTTCTCCACTGACTTGCAAATCCCACTGCATGACCAATCAAATGATGCCACGCATACATTTCCCGCCCTTGCCTTCCAATCACAGTCTGTATTTTACCCAAATTCTTAATGTTAATTAGATTATCAATTTTTTAATATATAAATATATATATAAATTTCTTAATAGGTTTTTATTCCTAGGTTAAAAAAAGTTCCTAATATTTTATTACACAAAAAATTTAAATCAATTAATGAAAGTATATAGTTGTGATTAAATTTATAAAAGGGAAATCAAAGGACCAAATGTTTTACCACACAGACAACTCAAGTAATAATGGAGTAATTATGGCTTTTACTTTAATGTGTGAAACACATTCAAAGAATTCAATGCAAAATTTTTCCTTAAAATTCTTGTATAATTCAATATGCCCTTTTCTTTTTCCGTTTTTTTGCCCCAAAGAAGAAATTTTCCTGTTTGAACAAAACATTCAATACAGTAGACATGCCATAAAAGCACCTATTTCTTTTCATTTTCAAAACTATCATTGATTTCCCCAAAAAAATTCCGCTTTCTAAGAAGTATAGAGAAATAAATAAAAAATAATTAGCTAATAACAATAATGAAAAACAAAATTCAAATTAGGAGCAAACAAAAGAGAGATTTCATATGTAAGAAGTAAAAAAAAACCATAAATGTGCTTTAATTTGGCTTGATCATACTATATATACATCACTTAACAAAAGAAATTATACTAAATGAAATTGGTAAAATTGTACATTTGATCCTTTAATTTTACATGTGATTTCATTTTAATCTCTTGATTTTATAAAGTGTCGTTTTAATCATTTAATAACCTTAATATTGTAAGTTTCATTAATAAAAAATGTCAACAATAAATTTTTAAATTAAATGAAATTGTAAGTTTCTCGTGTTAATGCTAACATATTAAATTAAATTTTTAAAATGACAATAATTAACTTAAAAATCATCATTCCAAACTAATCATGTTAGGATTATATGACCAAAAATTTACTATATAAAATAAAGGGAAAAACCAAACTATTGAGTAAGATTAGAGCACTAAACACGCACTTTTGACCAATGAATGCTAATCTAATCTAATTTGATACACACACATATAAATATGTTACTATTAGAAGTGATATATGGTTCAGATAACTGTAAATAAATAGATTGGCTAATTACCTGGAGGAGTTCCACAACACATAGAACGCTCATCAACGTGTTGAACTTCTAAGCCAAACAACCATGACCCTAAACTCACATCCTCATTTGCATATCTGTGAAGTATAGGCCTGCCAATTATAGTATCACTTTGTTAATTATTATATATCTCACTGATTAATAACAAGAAAATTAGTTATCTAGCCAAACTTAAAAATCTAGCTCCATTCATTTTGAAATTTTAGAAGTTTTATTTTAAAAGTTCAAAGTTGAAGAGATTTTTTGTACACTTTTCCTAATATGCCAAACTAACGCCTATTTTTGCTTACATGACAAATTTTATTTTGATTAAAATTATATAAGAATAAATCTAGAATATGTACAATATATGTAGTTTTTTCAACTAATATCCTTTGGGAAAAATAATCAACGAGTTCATTTAAAAAAAAAAAAAGAATGTGACATCTAAACTGTCCAAAATAAATGTAGACTCGAATTAAATAAATTATGAGTATGGAAGATTCATCAGTACTAACCAATTGATAGAAATATAAGTTGCAAGATCCTTAGAGATGGCATAGATTTGTCCGGTGGCATGCCTGAAATACTTGTTTCCTTCTTCTCCAAATTTCCAGTGCTCAGGCTCATGGTACTTAACCCCTCTGATAAATAAATCACTCAAATCAAATCGTAATTAACAACCAAATAATCACAGTAATTAAAGATCCAAACATGCAAAAATATTGCTAATTAACTTATTATAACAAATTAATAAGCATATAAAAGAAGGAATAATACTCACTTCTGATATAGAACAGGACCCGATTTCATGCAGCCAATATAAACCCTAGGTCTCGATCGGTATTTAGCAAGTGTACTCACCAACATGCCTCCGAAAAAAAAATACATACAAGCAACTTTTAACTCAAACTCCATGTAATTAATCCACAAAGCTTAAGAGATCTTAATCAAAATTTTTGTATATGTACGTACCTAGATTCAGGTGAATGTCGTCGTCGACCTTCATGTAGAACTCGGCATCCCACAAGGAGACGACGGTGGAGAAATAGAGACGAGTCTTAGAAGAGAGCTCATGGTAGCCCTCAACATGATTAAGCCTGAGGAAGTCTTTGTATTGAGCTGCTTCTTCATCTATGGCTTTGTCCAAAATCCCTCCTGGTGTTGCACTGTGTCCTATCATGAACCTCATCACTATTCCCTTCTTTTTCTCAAGCTCTTTCAACTCATTACCTATTTATACGTATCAATATAATATCAGTCATTTGAGATATGCATAGTAAAAATGAAATTAACTTAAATACACAATAACAAGGACTGATTGAGCTAACAGTTACTTTTAACAATAAATATTTATAATCGATTTGCATTAATAGTAAATTTACCTGTAGGCATCCATGTCTGTCGAAGTGATTCTCGTCGGTGCTTGCTGCTAAAAGCTGTATTAATTCCAATAACCACAAAAGCTTTCTGTCTAATATTGTTATTGTTATTTTGGCTTCTACGTGCTGCTGCTAATTCCATTTCCAGTGTTGAAACTGCCTTCTCCAGTGACCTATTTTTTCACCCCCAAATTAATTTATGACTCCTAATAAATTGGATCACTACTATATAGTTTGGAAATTAAAAAAGTACTAGATATTGAAACAAATTAAATCAATTATATATATCTTACTGTATAGCTTTATGCGTCTTCGAGACTTCCTCCATGACATCTCCAGGTTTTCCTTCAGACAATTTCTAAGAAAGAAAAAAAATATATATATATATATATAGAGAGAGAGAGATTAACTAGTATTAGATAGCCACAAAATGTATAATGTAGAAATTGTGTTAAGTTAGCTAGTAATTTACTCAAATTTAAATTGTGAGCTTCTCACATGCATCATTAAGTTCACAAGCAAATTAAAATATCTCATTGAATTATTACAATAAGTTATTATATTTTTAAAAGTTCTTGCAGTCTAAATATGAAAGAAGTTATAAATGTGTCATGATATGTTACAATTAATAAGAAGTCTTCTGATAAGAATATAACAACAAAAACTGCGTTTTTCAGAAGCAATAAGAACTTAAATACCCGCTTATGATCGCAGCCTACTTGAGTTGCCACCGGCAAGACAGCCTTGACGGTGGTGGCCGGACGAGTCCAAATCTGGGAGGTGAATAGGGTTCCAGCGAGGAAACAGACGAGGGTCAAGAAGAGAATGGCCTTGCCTGAGAATGGCTTCCCTCTCATCTTCTTGTAGTGATGATGATCACCAACAAGCTGCTTCGAAGGCAAAAATGAGATAAAGCAATTTCTTAATGATCCAGCAGTTAATTTATTCCTCTCTGATGATGGCACCACCTTGACGTTAATTAGAGCCTTGTGAGTTTTCATGGAAAAGAAAAGGAAGAGGAAGAGAAACAATATTGTGAGGAAAATGAAAATGATCTCAGAAAAGTGATGAAGATGATGAAGTACCAATTATAAGAAATTATGATCTCTTTATAAGGTAGTTTTCATTACATAGTGGAATATATATATATATATAATTATACACGTGTATATGTGTGAAGAAGAAATTGATATTGATTGATTAGGCTGATGAATAAAACAAAACTTGTGAGCTAGCTTCATGCTAAAAAATGCAAAAACCCATATGATCTATCTTGTGTTTGCTGTATTTTTATTGGAATCATGGTCAAGTGCATATTTTAGAGGTGTGCCACACATGTGCTTACATGGTGTAGACTATCTAAATTTAGTCTGTTAAAATTTAATTAATTTTTACTATAGTTTAACCTTCACACCACTAGTGCAAAAGTAGCATTTTTTTTATATAGCTATACCAATAGTTGGAGAGACGTGTAGAAAGTGTGACCAGTGATATTTTCATAAGACAAAGATTTTTGACTTTCTATGTAGAATATTCAATTAACAGTTTCTACATACATTGATCATTATCAAAAAAATACCATTTAACAACGGATTTAGCTATTTTCCGTTACTAAAATGAAAGTCGTTAATATTTTCCGTTGCTAAATAGAAATTTTTTGATGGAAAATAGCCATTTAATAATGAATTTTTCCGTCGCTAAATGGCATTTTTCTAGTAATAAATTGTTCAACTGATATAAGAAGGATTTTCTGCAGCGGTGTCATCTTTTGCTTTTAAATAAAAAAACTAAGATGAGTTAACTTTTGAAACTAAGGGTAGAGTACCCCCTAACGACACTCATAAAAGATATTGGTGTCCCACAAATAATATATGGAACTGATCCAATTCAAAAGGTGAATATTGTAAGTTTGTCTTTGAAAACAAGTACAAAAGGAAAAATGGGTTAACACAATATTTAATCCCTCGGTTGAGTTTTGATGTCCCAAATTTCAAACCCTAAGTATTAGTTCCTCAAGTTTCATTCCATTTGAAACACCGATCTCTATAATTTAATAAATATTTACCATTTTAACTCTTGACCGAAACCCATTATTTGGAATTTAAGGGACCGGACTTAGATGGGGACAAAATTATGGGATAAAAAGTATATTTACCCAAAAAATTGATTATTTAAATACAAAATTACTTAAACAATCTAATTCAAATTTTGACGAACCATATAAGATATTTGGTCCACATCTCTAAACATATTTATCAATCGGATTAATTAAGTCTTAAAATGTATGGGTTAAAAACTGGTAAACGCAACTTTCAAACCTCATGATGCCCTCAATTTTTATACTATAGCATTAGGTCCTGATCATGTCATGTTATCGCAAATGTGGGATGTTTGATTAATTAAAATGATATTTAATGAAAATGTAATTAATTAAGTCACAATAAACACATCTTTCACAAAAACATATATAGAAAATATGAAGAACATGTCAAAATCTCTTTGACATATTAGAGAAAATCTTGAGTACTTAAAAAACCACCTTGTCAATTCCAAATTTGGTTATTTGTGTAGGGATATCAAATAATTACATTATTTTCTTATATAACTTCATAAAATTTTATTGTCAAGAAACATGAAAATGTTTACAAAATTAAATCCTTAATTTACTTTCGATAGAAATGTTAATATATCACCCATTATATATTAAAATTTTGTTAATTTTGCATTATCTTATCTTCATACACAACATACTTATAACTTGTTATTAAAGTATTGGTGGACGTATAAATAAAGACACATAATTATCCAAATTTAATATGAAAAAGAGCACACAATCCCCCAAAAAGACTTGAGTTAACAATGCAAAAGATTGCTTTATTAAAATCAAAAAGGAAAAGAAAGAAAAAAAGAATTGTCCTCAAAGAAGGCAACCAAATGAATCTTAGGGACCACACTATGCAGAATAATATGGACATGGTTGATCAGAAACAAACACTATTCAAAGAGAAATCCATCAAAGAGTTAAACCAATCTGATAAGTAGGATTTAGTTTAGCTTCCAAAAATCAGTCGATATCATCCACTACCAGAAAAATGTCATTTCCATTGTTAAATGACTATTTTCCGTCGTTAAAACGAGGGTCGCTAATATTTTCCGTCGCTAAATGAAAATTTTCTGATGAAAAATAGCCATTTAACGATGGATTTTTCATCGCTAAATGACATTTTTCTGGTAGTATTAAAATGGAAAAACATCCAATAGTTAAAATATAAAGGAGAAATGGACAAATTTATTTTTTTTAAGTCATGAATAATTAATTACAAACGGAAAGAAGTTGGTTATTACCTGGAAATGGGTGAGTATGAATGCAGGATCATGGCAAATTTTTATGGAAAAGGTTAAATTTCTAGATTTAGATTTCCGTAAAAGTGAAGTGATGACCCATTATGATTATCTAAATAAGCCAACTTTGTGTCTGTGTGATTAATTATAGTCATAAGGTATGTTTTCTATATTGCTTGAAAGAGTATCGGCAGTTTGATCATGCAGTTTTCGTGTTTCAACTAATTAAGGTGTTAGCTGAAAAAGAACTTCCTCTATTTGTGTGTGTGAACAGAAGATTTTTTTTTTCCAATTTTAATTGATTAAATTAGTAGTAGACTATTTAAATTTTACTTTACTTGTTTCTCGAAAATTTATTATTTTATTTTTATAATGATCTTTGAATTAAATATAAAAGTAAAAAAATTAAATTTAAACTTTTCAAATTAAATATGAATATTTCAGATATTGTTTTAGAGATCACTATATACACATCCAAATTTTATATCGTTATACATTCTTAATATTTATTTATCATTTTTTCGAAAAAAGTATCTTATGATTTTTCAAATATGCTAAACAAAATCTTAAAACGCACACGGACAAGCACATATTAAATTGATTATCCATATTTTGCCATTACTAATTATTTCTGAATTTGTCTAAACAATTTATTTATATTTCATTAGAGATTGTATGAAAAGTATAAGGTATTTTGTTTTGGCTACAATAAAAAAAATTAATTTATACACAGATTAATTTGTAGTTTGGTAAATTTTAAATCTCGCGATATTTTTATGTATATCCATATTGTAATCAACATATTCTCTCTAATCGATATATCACATTAAATTATTGTTTATATTTTTTGTTTAAAAAATTTTTTAACCATGGCAGCGGTATGGAAACAGACCAGGCCTGAGCCTTAATATGAGGCTGAATATGAATGTGAGCTTTTTTTTAGATTTAGACCTGAGTCTTCGAAAGGCCCGGTAAGACCTAAAGTCTTTATAGAGGCCTACATATAATGTAGTCCTATAAAAATGCCTCAAAGTACGTTTTAAACATACTATTGTACAAATTTAAAAAGTTATCAAAGTAGACTTTAAGTCTATTATACTTATTGTATGTAAGGTTTTAATATAAAAATTAAGATTAAAAATACAAAAAGTGTTATTTGCATAATATAAAAATAATTTTATTTATTTTATATATAAACAGGTCAGCCTGAAGGTTTACGGCCTATGCTTCAAAAAAATAGGTATGATCTATTTATACAATTATGCCTTTAAAAAATTATTTGCCTATCCATTTTAATAAACAGGCTAGGGAAAGTTAGGCCCTAAACAGGCCAGGCCGTAGATTACCTGATAGTAGTCTGATCTATTCCCACCCCTACATGGCACCGTGCATTTGTATGAGCTAAGCTTCTCTGGTTATATCTAAATTTAAATTATTTAGAATACACCTGTGCCTTCTATATTTGTACATAATTGGAAAATTAAACAATATATTTTTAGATATTAATACTTTATAACTCCTCTCAAAATATCCATATTTTGTGTGTGTGTGTTGGGGGGGGGGAGGTGCACCAGAAGTTCTGAGAGCATAATTGCCTACAATAATTAACTTCTTTTTTTTTATAGACATCGAAACTACCTAAATTAAACCACCATTACCACTACAGTGTAACTGCCAGTCCTTATGAATCAGGTGCTGAACCTGTTCCGAAGGAATTGAAAAAACATGGAAATCATCGTAACAATCCCGAGCTTCGGCCGCCACTTGTACAGGCTCCAGTTGCTGGCAAGAATGAACCATCAACATTAAACTTAACAGTCTCGAGAAGGGGCGGACGCCAGCAACTATGTAGTCTTTTAATCTTCTGACCTTTAAAGCTATTATCTTTTCCCCATGAGAGACATGCTTTTGACTTAGCTAGTACCACTAACCCATTCCTTTCTTTGTCATTGAAAACTCTCTCATTTCTTGCTAGCCAAATCTGTCGACAAAGAATCGCAAACCAGCAAGGCCACTTATATCCTTGTATCAAAAACTCCCATCTCAAATTCATAAAAGTCCAATCTGAAACTGATGTGTGTCTGAAGAATCGAGCCCATCTGTCCGGGGGCAAGATTAACTTCCACAAGTTTACTGCGACAGGACAATCCCGAACAGCATGCAATGTAGACTCCGTATTAATTTTGCAAATGGAACACTCACCAGTATCATGCAGATTCCTTTTAAACCTTTG
>JANTPZ010093742.1:0-14588 GCA_025593235.1 Vachellia pachyceras | reverse complement strand
TTTAAAAGTAGTATTAAAAATATTTTTCTCTTCATGTCAACTTTGTATAATATTATATTTAAAACTACAACAAAAAATTAATACTTATATATATATATTATTAAATTATAAACAGATATAATAAGTTAATGTTTTTGTTTTTTGGGGCCAAAAAGAAAATAGTGTTGCATGGTGAGAATTTTTTTTTTAGCATTTCATAATAATTTTTTTAAAAGTAACAATGCGGGTTCTTTCTATCTGCACGGATCATCCTGTATTCCCAACCATAATAGTTGTCATCATCCCATTGATTTAAATTAGATATATATATTTGAATTATCAATGAATATGTCTTCATCAATATTTGACGGATTTTACAATTATTAGGAACATCATTTTACATTTTTTATGGAGGTTTAAAGCTCAATTTTCCTTTGGCCAAATAAATACATAAATGAAGCTCAATTTTCCTATCAACAAAAATAGCACCCACTAGCCAAGGCCAAAGTAAGGCAACAATTTGATGACAAACTAACAATGCACCTTGCCTTCTAAAGCTTAAACAACACAATCACGATTAAGATATACAAGCGAAACAGAGCCCTTTAGATTTTGTTATGACCTGACAGGATCAAGTTTCACCGCATAAATAAAAATAAGGATGTCTCATGAAAGCAAAGAGACAAGAGAAACAAACTCCTGAGTGACCCTGCCCTTGGACCGTGTGTTGATGACGAAGTGTTCAGGGTACTTCCTTAATAGCATCAGCAAACCATACCAAGGCTTCCCTTTGGATTCAGGACCAGTCCAGTCCTCCGATGATAGATATCGCCTCACTCGACTGTGATGCCACACATTCCCATAGTGCTCGAGCAACTGCACAATGAAGTTCAACGTTATCCACCAGACAAGACAAATGTGCCACATATGCATAATGTCTTTTACAAAATCGTTGATGTTATATTATCAGTCATAAGAATCTATAAAAGGTGTGAGCTAGAGAATATGGGTGATTGCCAATGGCCTTGCTCTCTTGCAGTTTAATAGTATGAGAGCTATTTATAAGTGAAGAATCGCAGGTTCAATGCGACTCGTATCATTAGGTCTTTAGTGCCTACCCCTTAAAAAAAACAACAAAAGAAAAGAACCTGGGCAATTGCAATGTGCGTACCAAGACAGTGGTCCAAATCTATGACCCTTAGGTACAAAGATGAGATGAATCATTATGTCAATGCAAAACCAAATCGATACTTTTAAGCATATAGGTCGAAGACTTCAGTGATGTATTCTATTACCAGGAACACAACACATTCAATATAAGATTCTGATTTCTGGTGTCAGCTACTAAAATGGAAAGAGAAAGTTCTCCCATTATTGTGACTCTTCGCAAAATCATGAACGGAATCATGTGACACAGAAGCACAGAACAAATAATGGTCAGAACTAACCTCTGTATGAAGTTTCTCCATAGCCATCCATTCCCCAGGACCGCAAAGATCAGATAGAACAGTAGCAACTGATGATACTACATCCTTTTCTTCCAACTGTTGCAGCTGCAGGTTATCAGCATCCCGATCTACTCGAGATCTGCCTTCTGCCTTTTTATCTGCGGAAACCTAAAATGTCAATGAAAGAATATATTTGAAAGATAAAAGAATTGAGAAACAGAATAGAAACTAGAATCATATACATAAAACTTAAGGATAAAAACACCTGTTATTTCAATTTGAAAAGAGAATACATCAATAAAAGAAAAAAAAAAAATAAAAGTTGGGTCATGCACATGGCTACCATGTATTGATATGAAATTGCAAAAATGGTATAGCAGGCCTATGCCTCATGCAAAGTTATGCCCTAGAGCATTGTATGGTGCAATCAGCGCCACAAAATAAACACTACAAAGTTAATATGCATCATACACCAACAACAAATATAGAACTACGAAACAAGTTGAGTGAGTCATTTAAAACCATGAAAATTGGCCTATTTCTAAATTTGTGAGTGTGACATACTGATTCGCTCATCTGGCCATAGGCATCTAGGGATAATCATGCATACAATGCACAAAATGGCTAGGCCAAGACGTTTTACAGACCCCTAGAGGATTATCATCTAATTCCCCGTGACTCAGTCCACCCAATTTCATGCATTGGTAAATTGGGTATCACAGCAGTGATTCATGCTGGAAGGACAGAAACAGAAGTCCAATTCACCACACCAACGCTTAACCCTATAAAGACTTCAAACAGTGGAGGCAAATGCCAGAAAATAACATTACACGATCTAGTAAAGAAAAAATTGTAAGTTCTACTCCACCAGACTATATATGGATCGATGTCAATAACTTGAAAACACCAGTAGGCAAGACTATAACATTTTGTTCCATAAAAACTTGTCTACACCAACCCAAAACCATAAGACAGACGTCAAAGCACAAATGTCACTACAATCTGAAATCCCAAAAACCCAATGCTAACCCGAAACCTCAGTAATCAAGTAAGGAAATGTACTTCTTATAAAACCGAGAATACGAATTAAGGAAAAAAAATCAAGTCATAGCAAATGCCAATTACTGAAAGATAGGCAAAAACAGAATGAAATACTAACTCAACGCACCTGAAAGCGAAGCCCTGCCGCCCGAACTGCCGTACCCATAACCTTCATACCCGTCTCTCCTTAGCTTCTTCCCACTGCTACCAGCGCCACCAATGTCATCCTCATCCTCGTAATCGTCATCGTAGAAATCCCTCCTTCCTTTCTTCACCATTGCCCCAGCCCCAGGTGCAGTGTTGGCCATATGATAATTATAGTGCGGTGGAACTGCCCCTCCGGCCGCCGTCGATGAATGATTCACATAATGCCTAGGCCCATGAGGCCCTCCCAAAATACTCCTCACCGGCAACAGAAAATAAAACTCCTTGTCCCCAATTTGAAGCAAATCTTGAGAATCCAGCTTCACGGGTGGGTTTCCCGGGAGGTGAAGGACACCTTCTACAAGACAACCGTTCTTACCGAGAACCTCGAGGGCAAAACGACGGCGTGTGAAGT
The DNA here is from genome assembly GCA_025593235.1 of Vachellia pachyceras. Taxonomy (NCBI): domain Eukaryota; kingdom Viridiplantae; phylum Streptophyta; class Magnoliopsida; order Fabales; family Fabaceae; genus Vachellia; species Vachellia pachyceras. The sequence continues at coordinate 11,561 of JANTPZ010093742.1, read as the reverse complement.
CATAGAATATGCGGGCATGGTGACGCGAGATGTTCATTCCGCCGCCAAGGCTGGATAGGTCAACGTCGACGCTGGATTTTTTAGAATTCCGGCCAAGGACGATGGAATAGGTTTGCATATAGTATTCGAAATCCTCGCCCTGGAGCTTTGCGAAACCGGCTTCGACGTCGCCGGTGGCGGCAGTGGCCATGTTGAATTTGAGATAGCAAAAGCGGAATTAGGAAAACGGTGAAGAAATTGATCTGAGTTAGAAGAGAAAGCGACGATCGAGCAAGAGGGAGAAATTAGCCCTGAAATATACGTTTTTCCAAGTAAAAATACTACTGTTTATAAAGGTTGAATTAGTGCTGGAAAACGCCCGCCCGTTTGGCCCCTTTCCACGCGGGCTGCTATTTGAGCCCATTTAGCGATCAGCCAGCTATATTTTTTTCTATTTTTTTATTATCTTAATAAAAAATTTTCTAGAAAAAATAATACAATAAATTTACATAAAATTTATTAAGTTTATTTAATTTTTCAGAAGAAAAATACAATACATCTCTATATAAATATAATCAACAATGTTTAAAAAAACATAATACATAATCAACAATCTCCAAAGTAAGTATACATTTAAAAAGAATAATAAGGTTTAAAATAATATTTGAAACTATTGAAAGTTTGAAACATCATCTACTTCCTTCTAAAAAGAATAAAAGGATTAATCTTTTTTTTAAAAAAATAAAAAAGTGGGTTGGCCGGCCAACCTGCGGGTCAGCCCTCCCTAGCTCGTAGGCTAAACGGGCTCAGCTCGTTTGACCCGTTTAAAAATGGCAGCCCGAGCCCGCCTTTGCCGGCGGGCTGAGCCCGTTTTCCCAGCACTAGGTTGAATGAATCTGATCTCAAAAAATCCTCTAGATACACAACACTCAAACGAGTACATTTTCGAAACAAAAATACTACTTTACCCAAAAAAATACTCTTATGCCCCGTTTGGTACACGGAATTGTTTTTTATGGAATTGGAAGTGGAAGTGGAATTGGATTTTGAATCATGTTTGTTAGATTGGAAGTGGTAAAATATAATTTTTTATCAAAATATGTATTTATAATGCAAAATGCCCTTATACAAAAAAAAAAAATCAACCAAACATTTCGAATTCGCCATACACATCCACCGTCAGACCGTCGGCCACCAAACAGTTTGAATTCGTCGAGTCACACATCCATAGCCACCCGTCGGCCACCATTGTCACCACTGTCGTAGGTCGTCGGCCACCATTGTTGCAGGTCCACCAAAGAGCGTTGCAGATCGAGGGATCGAAGAGACAGAGATCGTCCCACACCATTGTTGCAGATCGAAGAGACAGAGAGCGTTGCAGATCGAGGGATCGAAGAGGGAGAGGGTGAACAGGAAGCCGCTGTCACCGTCGTTGTTATCACAGATGGAAGAGGGAGAGGTTGTCGATGTATGTCCAGAGACCGAGATCGTTGTTATCAGTTTATGTTGATGTAGGTCGCAGATCGAAGAGGGAGAGGTATGTCGAGAGTTAGCGGCCGTCGTTGTCGCCATCGCCGTGACCAAGTCAGGAGCTCGTCGCAGTCGCCGTCATCGATCTGAGCCAGTGAGCGGAGAGATGCTGGAGGGCAACGTTGTGAATTAATAAAATAAATAAGGGTATAATAGTCCTATGATTTCATTTCCAAGGAACCATATCAGTTCCATAAGGTATTGGGGGAATTGATATCAATTCCATGGGACCATTTTTCAGTTCCATGGAAGTCATTTCTCACAAACCAAACAACATAATTTTCACTTCCAATCTCAATTCCAATTCCATCCCTTCATTCCAATATACCAAACGTAGCGTTATACTTTTTGTAATGGAAGTTGGAGTCATTCACTCACTAAAATAAGTTGGGTTACATCATCCTTCATTATCATCGAAGTCAATGGTTTGGGGTGGAGGTTAATCAAAGATGAAGTTGTTAACAATATAACGCATCTAGCAAGATAATCGGGCAGGGAAGTTATTCCCTATAACAGTGCTTAATTAAGAATTACCCATCTTTGTTAATCGTCAGTTTAGTATCCTCAATAATGTCTCTATAAGGATGAGTAAAGTTGTGTCATTGAGTCACCAAGTTAACAGCTTTCAAACAATCAATATGTAGAACAATCTTCCTGAACTCTCTAGTCCAACACAAGTTGAGACCATTAATGATCACCATCATCTTTGCAATAGATAGAGGCACATTTGAAGTTTACAGCTAAATTCACATATCCAGTTATCCTCTTGATCTTTAATGACTCCCCTGCCACTATCAACTCGTTGCCTAGACCTGCCTGAAACAAGTTTTCATGGGCATTCATGTTCTTAATAGGCTCCAAAAGGTTAAAAGTTTCATGCACCAATCTATTCAGATATCCCAACATATATGCCCGACACAGAGTAGGCCATGAGATATTCCTTGTATATTCATGTCCTACCTCTTGTTTTAAGTTGCATTTCATCCATTCTGCTTCCTCTAAAGTAAAGAAGGATTCCCACCATTCTGGTGATACAATATATCACATCCGAATGGATAGGAGCTTGATGATCCCAACCGTCTCTTCTCTGCCAAAGTCGTCGTATGAATCCTTCTATGAGTAAACATCCATAGGAATGACTTGATCTTCTTCGATCCAAGCCACCTCCAATTTAGCTTCCAAATGTAGTTCCTTTGTTGGTGAGTACCTACAGAAAGAGAGTGATAAGCAGATTTAATAGAGAATCGACCATTGGATGATGCCATTGATAGTATTAATCCTCTCCTCTCTCCTCATAAGATAGGTGAGCACTAGTGACTTTGTCAACAACATTCTGAGGAAGCCAACAACAAAGTTTTTTTAGTTCTCAATCCCCCAACGAGTCAGAAAATTTTCTTCTTTGTCTGAATTGTCTATGAAAACATTATAGTCCTAAACCAAGTTTCTAATAGGCCCATTAATCTCCAACGAATTATCCTCCCAAAGTTGAGTTGATTTGCCATCCGTCACCATCATTGCTAATGCCCACTTAAATGTTGACCACATAGTACACATCCCTTTGCTAGCTAGGGAAGCATTATCTCTTTTCGTCACATTAGGCATAGTTGCTGGAAGGACTTTGATCCAAAGAGCATCCTTATTGGATTCCAAATTCCAGCATAGCTTCTACATAGTACACTGTCACGTTTGGAGAGACATCCTAACTTTTGGGTATTTAGATTAATACTTGAGAGCAATTGACACCTCTCCCTACCCAACATTGGTATTATCTAAGAGGAAGGGAGATTTCGCCATGCCTTTGACTTATGAGTGGGCCCAACCCCTATCTAAAATTTTATAACAAAAAAAAAATAGCATAGCTTCAACATGGTACTTTCTTTCTTTCTTTGTTTTTTTTATAATCAGCTTTCTATTACTTTCTAACCTGCCCTTATACTAAGTAATAAAAGTAGTATTTCCAAATTTTCTAAATAAAAGAATATTAGGGCTTGCTTACAGTTTTCAAAAGTTATTTATTTTTTATGCTTAAAAATATCAAAAAAAAATTTTACTTGAAAATGAAAGCTTATTTAGGTGCTGTTCGTTTAAGCTATTTTCAAAACATAAAAATAGAAGGGAAAAACACATAATCAAACAAGCCTTTTTTAAAAAAATTTAAGTATAAGTTTATATGATAATTTTTTTAACTGAGGTATAATAAAAAAAATGAAAATTGGTTGTTGATCTGCTCCCACGTTGGAGTAATTTTCATCATAAAGGATATATGCTGAGTTGTTAATATTTTTTATTGCTTCTGTCAAAAGTCAATTAAACAGGAAAAAAAAGGTTAATAGGGGTATTTCATTCATTTCCCTTTTTCTTTTTCCTATAAAAGGGTATTTATTCTCGAACTAATTAATCTAAACGAATTACTGATGTTTAGATTTTAATCTAAACAGTTCCTCAGCAATTTCACAGTTCCTGATTTTATCTCCTTCATCTGATTTGCCGTCCTTTCTCGATTTTGCCTTCATCAGGTAGTTCATATTCTAGCTTGTTGTTTCCATCGGAACATTGAAAATATAGGAATTTTTCTGTTGCTTCTTGCCGTGTTCTCATGAAATCATTGCATTTCACTTGTTGTAGCGCGAGATCATTCTGGGTTTGAGTTTTTTTAGGTATATGCATATACTGAGAAAGCTTAATGGAAGGAAAAATTTTGAGGATCGTAGATTTATTAACGTCTGCTGAATGCGAGTAGAAGATATCCCTCTGCCTTGTTCTGTACTAATAGAAGTTTTGTTTCGATTATCTATCAATTTATAAATGTATGTCCATTATGTTATCCTCAATAATAGGTGTTTGCATTCGGGATGGGATCCCTGTTTCTAAGTTTTTCGGTAACTGTAAGGGATGGTTTGTTTCTTTTAAGCGGTTCCGTTCTATTACGGTTTCTTTTATAGTTCTAATAGGAGTGGCACATAGATCAGAGAAGATTACGTGAAATTTCCTCTGTACAGTTGAGAAGGAAGGATCATCTGGATGGGTGGGAGAAGTGTTGTGGCACTGTTGACTGAGAACCAAAGGGGATTGAGCTTAGTTGTGGAAACTTGGTGTCCAAAACTCCTCCTTTAGATTAGCAAGTCTTTTGGTTTTTCCCTTTCTTCATTGCATACTTCCTGGTTTTAGAATTATCGTCTGATGGATGGATTACTAATTCCTTCTAACCAGTACCATTCACAGAAATGCATTGGACTTAGCAATTCTCTTGCTTCTTTTGGATCCCAATCAATTTTCTTTTATGCTTGAGAATTTTGATTCTTGATTCCTCTTTTCCTGCACATCAATTTTTCATTTTCTTACATTTTCCCCTTATAGGGACTCTCTCTTGGCATTCTATGGCTTCATGTTGCAGGTTCTATGCCTAACACCTGCACATTGTCCGGATACTTGTGCTTTGGTGCAGCTCTAATTTTTATATGGCGTATTCCTTTCTTCATTGTCCGTTGTCTGTCTTCCTGTGGACTGAATTGTATCGCATCTTAGGAAGTAATAGGTTTTACTCTTTTGCGATTGAGCAATTTCTTCAAACTAGGGGTTTCTAGAGTAAACAGGAGGCTCTGTTCTGTGATAATGAGTAATCTATGGTTATAAAGACATGTGTATGTTTTCATGTAATATAATGATCAGAGCAGTTGTTCACATGATTTTTTCTGATTTATCCTTGTTGGATATGAAAAAAAATTGGGAGGCTTTGTTGTTGTTCTTGAAGGATACCATGCACTCATTATCTGCGCTTCTCTTCCTTGTATTAAAGTATCCTTTTCTATCTCCAAAGTAAAAAATTTAAGGGGAGAGAACAATTTTGGATACAAAAGTTAATGCATTGTTACTAGGATTGGGGAATTGCTTATTATCCGTTGTTTGAATTCTATAATTGGATGTTTGGGATATTATCCCTTATTAGTGTCTTAGTAGGATTCCTTTGTTGTGTTTCAGGTAAATTAGGATTTTGGGAGTTTCCCTTGGTTGGCTCCTGTGGAAGGTATGCTGTTAATTTTAGGAGTTTACTCTTTCACTCTGAATAACCACTGGATTGTTCTCTTTATCATTTTTTGTCCGTTCTGAATACATTTGATATGTGCTAACTTTCTATTAGCACGTTGAATGTCTGGGATCCTTGTATTTGCTTTGTGAAGTGTCCTTGTTATTTAAGTTTCTGCTCCCAAATTTTTGGAAGACTTCATTTTGAAAGCAACATTGGTTTATATATATGTAATATGGATTTGATTTCTGTTGGTTTCAACCTGAAACTCCTAAATTGTGTGTTTTTTTTTAAACTCTCTTTATTCCATCAGAATAAATTAAGGCACCAGGGATGATTCAGATTGATTTTTCATTTTTTGGGACCTAAGATTTCAGATAATCAAATGAGGCATATTGTGAAGATTATGACTTTGTTAATGGCCATAAGTGCATTATGGGTTGGTCTTCTCCAAGCTTCTATACTTCCGCGGAGCCATACTTGGTTGGTCAGTGACTCTCTGTTCATTCTTTTGTGTGCTTGATTATTTTTACCTGTTAATTTTTCTCACATAATGTCCTCCTGCTTATTGCTTATCATTCCTTGTTTCCGTCCTCTTCCCAGCTACCTGTCTATTTTGTTGTGTCTTTAGGATGCTACGGTTTATTGATGGTTGGAGTTGGTCTCATGCAATTTCCAACCTGTCCTCAAGAAGCCCTTTTGCTGCAGCAGGTAGTTACTACTCCCTCAATCCCTTGAAATAAGAGTAAATGGCGTAAACAAAATTGAAGATTGGGTTCTCTCCTAAATCAGGATGGTCTTATGTGAAGATAGAAGGCCTGTTATGACTTTCTCCCTTGCTGCTAAATGTAGGAGTTAAATAGCTGATTTGCATACATTTAAAAAATTAATTTAGTTAGTTATCTATGAAAAATGTGTTTATTTTTCTAAAATTCTCATTTGCATTGGATACTGTTTTCTAGATGAGAAACCCTGTTAATATATGTAACCAATATGGAGTTTAAGAAATAAAAACATTATAAATTTAGTAGATAATAAAGAGGATTGGGGTCTTACACTTAAAGCAACAGCAAACCTCTTTATTAACTCTTTCATTTATAACAAGAGAATATTATAAATGTAGGGTATCAATACCTTGTGCGTTTTTCTCTACATTGGACCAATCTAAGACCAAAAGAGAACCCACCCCCCATTGAAATTGAAATAAGAATACTCGGATAGGCTCTCTTGTTCTCTTATCTATTTCTTATTTTGTTTCTATCTTTCTCTAAGTACAGCAGACACTATACACTTGTGAGCTAAATTCAAAACACTTAGATCCATAGTATTCTAGTGTTAGTCTTTTTAGTCTTTTCATGCTGTATGTTTTCTGTGGAATGTATCAATGCAACTAATTTTTGCTTATTTGTAGGACATTGTGGAGGCAAAGGATTATCTGAAGCAAAGGGGAGTTGATGTTGGTTCCAGCTAACGTTGTAAATGTTATGAATTTTTGAATCTCAAGTGCTTTCTTTTTTTAACGATGTAATTCTAATGTGTACAAAAAAAGCATCATATTTTTATCATGCATGCTCGATGCACATTCTTCAGCAGTTTTGAAAATTTTGTTCGGAAAATGGGTGTAACATACTTGCTGTAGATGTTCTTGTTTGGACATCTTGTTTGAGCTACTGGATTTATATTCTTAATCTGCTGGCGTGGATATTGGCAGGAATTGATGGAAACTTTAGCATGGGCTTATGAATACACAGCTTTGGCAAATTCGATTCGATGGGAGAGATAAACGAGTGGCTCTTTCCATTGTGCAAGCAAGATTGGTTGGATTAGCTCACTTCTCAATAGGCTATATATCCATATTTTTCTTTTTACTAGTTTCACAAAATCTAATTATTGAAGAGGATCCATATCCATCTGATGGGTGTATATACAGTTGTTTTTGTACCAATAAAAAAGAAGAAATTGTGCAAAGTAGATTGATGGTTTTTTTTATGAAAGACAAAAATGATATTAATGGCAAGTAAATTACCGATGATAGCATTTATGGTTAAAGGGGAAATAAAGAATAAAACTTCTAACAAGATTACACTTAAAGAGACAAAATTGAAGGACTTTAAAGAAGATAATATCTGGGAGGATTGTGCTTATCTTTGTTGCTGAGAATGTGTTAGGTGAGACAGGCTTCTTGTGAACTCGTATGATGTTTAGATTGTTCGAGTTAATTTGTAGGAGCCCTGAGTTGATTATCCAACATAGTAAAGCTCTTAAACAAAACAGCCAAGGTCCGTTTCTTCTGCTAATGAATTTTCCCATTTGAATGAGTGTAAAGGCATATCATAAAGACAAGTAAAAGCTTCATTTGGCAGTTCCGCTTTTGAATTCCCATTTGTGAACATTGGGCATTTTTGGGTCTTTGGCCCCCACGAACCCCCCGGTATTTGGCGTCTTTTTTGAATCCCTGGCCTTCTTCAACGGACCAGGTAACTTGGAGTAACCGATTAATCCGGAGTGGGGATGTAATTTTGACACACCCTATAAGGTGCTTTGCACCAAGGGTTGGTAATCCCCTTCCCTCGAGCGCGGTTCTAAGATCGAACTCGCGTTCACCTGGGGAAATGCCAGCCACCAATCACTGCATCCTAACGCTCGTTGGTATCAAGTTCCTTTTTGGAGACATTAGTGAAAGACCATTTGGCTATTGAAAGAAAAGTGCGGATTTCTCTAATTTCCATTAGAGGTTGATCAACTTTTCCATTATGTAGAGCTTTATTCCGCTTAAGCCAAAGACAATTCAACAAAAGAATAATCCCTTTAAGCTCTTCTGAAAGGGAATTAGTTAAAAACTGAGTGTACAAGAGATGCAATTTTTTATTTATGAAGATAATATGAATATGTAAAAGAATTGGTAGAAAATGAAAAGAGAAAGAATGAGTGGAAAAACACATAAGCAATGTATAATTTTTGGGGAATAAAAATGGAAAAAAGAGTATTAATTTTTAGATAAAGTCAAATTGTTGTTTATAGAAAATACCAACTCTGGGTTAAGGTACATTAAATATTTAGATAAAGTTTTCTCACGAAAATGGAATTTCCCTTTTATAAAAACATATATTCTTATGGCTTCCTCCCAAAAAAAAAAATTAAATCAGTATGCTCATAAAAGTAACATAACCTTATAAAATCCTCAACTAATGCTTCTACGAAAAGCAGTGGTCGTTAATCATATTATGCATGTTTGGAAATCTTTTTTCCAACGTTGCAAACAAGTCAAGACAAAAAATATTTTAAAATCCGTAAAAGGCATTTTGAAATTCGTAAAAAGAATATCGAAAGTATTTCAAAATGATTTTACGGATTCGAGATGTTTTTATAGATTTTGATATGCTTTTACGAATTTTCAGATTTTTTTGTCTTGACCTACATGTATTGTTAGAAAAAAGTTTTCCCAAACATACACTATATTAGGAGATAGGTGAGAATTTTTTTTAAATGTTTAATGGGCATTTATGTATTTTCTCACAAATATGACCGCCTTATTCATGACATTAAATAAGGTTTAGGAAATTCAGAAAGTATTTTCAGGTCACTTTACCTTCTATTAATTAGATAGGGGTGCATAATTAAGTTATGAAGTTAAATTAATAATTTTAAGCTTTTTAATATAATTTCAATTATAAAACATAAATCTTTTGTAATCTACTAATCTTAAAAACCTCGAGTGTTATTTCCTCACGAGGACGCTTGAGGTTGAAACCCTTGAGTGTATTTTTACTGTCAAACGCCGTTGAGCAGGCAGCTATCTGAGTTCGGTGTTCCGCCGCATCACCGGACGTCTATAAGCTTCGGAGTAGACGGATATACTTCGTGCTGCTCTCCTTTGCCGATCGGGTAGCTATTTAGTGTGCGTGTCTCTCTCTTCTTGCTCGGTTTTTCTATGCTAACTATTCCTCTTTATGGTTCTGGAAATTTTTTTCCAGCAAATCGACCCCTTAGTTATGCTTTCTCCTTTCATTTTTTTCTCGTGCTACAGTAGCTTCATTACACGTTTTAGTGTATAGTTATGCTTTCCTTATGTGCATATGATCAGCATGCGGATGCAACTGTGAGTTCTCCTCTTTTGGCCACCGGAAACCTTATAACCTTTGGTTTTGGTTTTTAATAATTGAAACTTTGATTGCATGAATTTGATTTTGAAATCAAGTGATGGGCGCTTGGGCATGAGAGGGGATGCTAGGACTTGTGAATTCTGGTGTTTGATTGATGTTATAGAACTTTATTTGCAAACTCGGAATATTCATCTTTTTTTTTTTTAATTCTGATGTTTGATTTATGTTATAGAACTTTATTTGCAAACTTTGCAATATTCATCTTTTTTTTTTTAATTAATTGTTGATAGTTGATGATGTATGTATTTGTTTTGAAATTTGAGTAAATCACAGCTGTTGTCCTTGTGATCTGAAAACACGTGTTCAAATTGCTGTGTTTTTACTTGATATGAAACTTGGGTTCGAATCTTGTGAATTGTATTTGCTGTTTTTACCGGACTATGACCATGCGGTCATAGTCTTGCTGTGACCATTCGAATCTTGTTCTTGTGGTCTGAAAACACGTGGTTAATCTTGCTGGGTTTTGGTTTAACTTGAAGATGAGGACTATGACCGTGCCCTAATCTCTTTTGATATGCTGAAATCATGCCTATAGTCCTGCTTTTGTATGCTGGGGGCTTAAAGATTTTTCTTTGGGCGCAAATGCTCAGTTGAAATAAGGTCTTGAATCCTAGTTGTTTAAGTTATTCGTTGAAAGGATCTAATACTTGCAGTTAGAGTTTTACAATCATGTGGTGGATACTAATATGCTTATTATGCTACATTTACTTAAACATGGACACATCTGTTCTAAACTTGTCTCATCATCTTCATCATGGAAGCGTTGTTTTTCCTTCGTGATCCAAAAGTCTTGTGCCTATCTAAGTTTTGAAGAAATATGTATGATTAATTTCAATGATGTTAATGGAAATTACTAACTTTATTTCAAGTATTTTCTTTTTCCCGTTGTTTCATTCAGAATATGAATTTTTATGAACATGTGAATACGTATTATGATTTCTGTTATTTGTAATGGGGCTACACATGTATTATGAAGGTCTTTGGATAAATTTTTTGGACTATTATTGATGCTCAGAATATACAAGTAAAATCAATTAGTTAGAACAACCTAATATATTACCTTATCTGAAATGTGACGATATTTTTCTTGCAAGTTTGCTGTTATCAGTTTGAGTATTGTGGCTTCTTTCTTCAATCTTCAATCCAGTTGTTCTTGTTGCAGTTTTTTTGCTTAAATGTTCCTTTTACTTATCATTGTTAGAGTTAAGGCCCTGCCTTGAAGATCTTTTACTTATCAATCTGACATCTTTACATCTATTCTACTCTACCTTAACCCAGAGAACTTGCGAACAAGGCCACTTGGCTCTCCAAATTACAGTGAATTTCCTGCTTGCTGATTAAAATCTTAATAGTTGGTAAAGATGAGGTTGCTGACGCACAATATGCTATCATCTAATATAAAGGGCGTGACAAATGGCTTTCCTCTGCGCATTGAGGCAGAGAAGGTGGTGGAAAAGACAGTGGAGATGAATGGTGACTTTCTGAAAAAGATGTTTGAGAAGATACAGTGGAAGGCATTTGTTGATGCATCTCGGGCCATGGGTTACACTGAACTGCCAGAAGAAGTTGACCCTTCCATGCTTGAATCTGATGAGTTTCTGAGTAGGTTTCACCATGCACTTTTGGAACTTCACCTTGAAGAAGGTGCACTAGTTTGCCCAGAAACTGGACGACGGTTTCCCGTCAATAAGGGGATTCCAAACATGCTTCTTCATGAGGATGAGGTGTGAATTAATTTCTACTAGTTAATTAGCTTTGCGCTGTTGTCAATTGTTATTCAGTTTTCAATTAGGCACTACTGGCTACTGAGGGCCTCGCTTTGAGCCAACAGAAAGTGTATTGAGAATTTGCTAGAGATGCCATAG
>JANTPZ010093741.1:0-14739 GCA_025593235.1 Vachellia pachyceras | reverse complement strand
ACTCAATTTTTGGGGTATATGTAAATGCTTGTTAGATTTTTATTTTGCACCCACTGAGTTTTAATATTTGAACCCACTCAAATTATTTACACTTGTAAACTTGTTGTCATTTATTTAAAAATAAAAAATTGCCCCCACTGATCCAGGGTCCTGGCTCCGCCACTGGTAACCAAGGGCCCCGTTAGGCAATGGTTTGTTTGCCCTGTTCGCTTTTCTCGCTATTTCATTATTAGTAATAATATATTAATGATAATATTGGTATGAAGATCGATCATAGATCAGTTGACAGGGAATAGCAGAAAACGGATGGGGACAACGACGTCGGACCCTGCCACTTGTTCTGGTTCACAAGATTTCTTGTTTCTGTGTGAAGCCATTCCATTTCCATGGAAGCATCAGAGGCAAGTTTGGAGGCATATCCACAACAACAACAACAACAACAATAAATTCCTTTTGTATTCCACATTCGTGAATCTACAAACACCCAAGTGTTCATTTCACCTTCATATCTGGCCTGCTTCCTTTCCTTGTTGCCTAACATATATAATTATGGCTTTTAACGCCTCATGCCAACCGCCAGCAATTGATTATTATATCTTGTCCTCCTTCAAAATCCCATTTCATATGTATGTGTACAGGTGAAAATTTTTTGAACTTATGATAGATTTGATAAGTTAATTTGTCATGTTTTAGTTTCAATAAACTGATGGTTTGGGAGTGATTTATATTATGAATTGGAGAGTATAACAAATCTCATTTATAACCGATTCATGTTCACTATGGATGAATATCTAAATCATTGATATTGTTCCGAGAAAGAAAGACATTCTTTCGGGGATTGTTTATTACTATGGATTAATCGGAGGGGTGAAAATTGTATATGAGTTGGACGACTTAAAAAAGCTTAGAGAAATGTAGTGCAGTTTTTAATTAATATTTCCCACCTTTTAAACTTACATATTCTCTTTATTTCTTCTCCTGTTGTTTTGTTGTCACGTGGAAGAAAACACAAAGCCGAGCCATTTCTTAAAAGCCTATGAACCCGTTTTGAAAAGTAGTGGAGAAGTATTTTTACGATTTACGAAATAAATATGTGAATGAGATTATTGTGATTTATAAAAAAAAATTACTAAATATGCATTTGGGGAGTACAAACGCTTTCTTAAATAGACACCCACACTTCTTAGTTTGGAGATTTTGGATGAAAGCTTCCTAGTTTTCAACGCTAGCTCTACCACCCACACTTGAAACAAAAGTAAAAGCCCCTACATTCATTTCATTGTTACTTTTTAATTTTTTTCCTATCTTTTTAGGTTCAACCACCATGTACCCACCACCAATTAAGCAACTTCTACAGTCCCTACCATATATATTTTTTTTTTTGCCAACCCCTACCATATATATATATATAACCACACACACACATATATATACCCACACATTAGATATTATATATTAATCCTCAAATCGGAATCTTTTGTTGGCCACATAAAAGAATAATTAATTACAATACATCAATTGATTTATGAAAATATAGACACATTGGTGTATGTAATTGGAGAGATGTGATCATAAATACAAGGAAATCTTGAGGAGGTGGAGGGTGACAATGGCAATTTGGAATTGGTGCTCCAATTATAGGTCTTACCTGAATGGTGCTACACATTAATTAATTAATTTAAAGCCTTTAATTAATTACACATTTGGTGGTGATGTGTTGCCTTTTTATCCCCCTTATTTAAAATCTAAATAATGGACAGATGGGAGATGCCTCTTGCTAACTGCAAGATAAACCCTTGTTGAAAGCTCAACCGTCACCTCATTTAATTTTATAATTAACAACTAATTAACAAGCTTCCCATTCAATAAAGGTTGGTGACAACTCTTTTTTTTTTAAAAAAAAGATTAAAAAACCAAAATTGAATTGCATTAAACATTTTAAAGTATTTTTTAGTAATATCCAACTTCATAAAATGATTTTTGATATATTCAATTTCATGAAATATTTTTCGAAAACACGTATCATTATAAATTTACGGTGTTATGGCACTAAAAATTAAATTAGAATTTTCAGTGTTACTCAAAAAACGCTTTAAAATACCAAATGCACAAAAAAAATAGATTGCAAAATGGGAAAAACGTCTAGCATTAAAAATGTTATAGGCACACAAAATGTATTGAAACTGTGTTAATTCAGTAGACACATAACTCAATGCTTTGATTTATATCATTTTCAATATTAAAATTTTTAATAAGATTTTTTATTTTTATAATATTTTTAAGATACTGAATGACTCTAAAAAATAGTTCTAAGCGCTAAAAACAGCTTAGAGTTTGTTTGCCTTCACTTTCTGAAATCTATCTTGGTTACAAAATCTCGATCTGAAACTTAGGTTTTCTCTTTCCTACTTTTTCTTTTTTTCTCGTTCATTTTTCCTACCTTTATCATTTTTTTCTCTTTCCTCATTCTTACTTTTTCTTTCTTTCTCTTTCCTCGTTCCTACTTTTTCTTTATTCTCTTTATTCTTTCATATTTTTCATTCTTTCTCTTTCCTCTTTCATACCTACTTTTTGCTTCGGAATCCATAAAAGCTAATAACTTCTCAAACATAAATTACTTTTCAAAACCTAGGTTTTACCTCGGAATCTGTAAAAGCTATTTTACAAAACCTAAGTATCAAAACCTAGGTTTTACCTCGAAATCTGTAAAAGCTATTCTGAAAATGAGATCCAAATAAACCATTAATTAAATTGAAATTTGTGAATTATATTGGACTTGTTTGGAACAACGTATCCAAAAGTCAAATGCATTTTCAACAGAGTTTTTCTGTAAAATAAGATAATCTCTTTCACATATTTACCTCAATTTATATAAAAGTATTTCTCTACCGCGTTCTCGAACAAATACAACATTCTCAAAGGCACGGATACAAAGGTCTTGAGACAAAACTGTGTAAAATGTGCACTCAATAATTCTCAAGGTTCATGACCAAATCCAAGTGGGAAAACAATTGTCTGCGGACAACCCAAAATTATGATCACCAATCAACGTCAGATCAATGTACCTAACCTTAGCCCCCAAAAGAAAAAATAGGACACTTCGAAACACAGAAAAAAATAAAATAAATGATAATTGTCAGGCCACGGAAGCAGCTTTATCTTCTTTTTTTCTGACCTCGCTTCCAACCTCCTTTCATAGTAATGATTCTGCAGCTTACTTCTTTCCCCTTCCCCCCTCTCTCTTCCTTCCTCTCTCTCTCATTCAAAACAAAACTTGAATACATCTTTTTTCCCTTCTCCCTCACGCGCAGATCCAGAGAGAGAAACACAAGAACCCGCATAATATAAATCGTTTTAAGCCTCTAGCTACTTCTTCCTCCTTCTCTGTGTCCGTAAAGATCTTTGTTTTCTTCAGAGGTAATAGCAGAAAGTTTTGTATCCCAGATCCCTATATACGGCTTCTCCCTCTCTCTCTCTCTCGCCAAAGACAATAAAACTGTCTTCTTCTTCTCTCTCTTGGCAAAACACGATCTCCCACCAGAGCCTCCCTTCTCCTATTCGTGTTTTAGAGTGGTCTTCAACTCTCAGCTTTTCTTCTCTTTATAATTCGCTGCCTCGTCTTCAACCCCTTTTGCTCTGTGCCGTTACAGCGACTTGATTCGTATCTGGAAATGCAATCAGAACCAAGCTTGGGGATGATGGATGGTGGTTTTAACGGAGACCTAGCTTCCGGTGACCATCTCCGGCAACTCAAGGCAGAGATAGCCACCCACCCTCTGTGCGACCAGCTTCTAGCTGCACACGTCTCTTGCTTACGTGTCGCCACTCCCATCGATCAGCTTCCGCTCATCGACGCTCAGTTATCGCAGTTCCACCATATCCTCCGATCATACGCCTCGCTGCAAACCCATACCCTTTCACTCCCAGAGCGTCAGGACCTTGACAATTTTCTGGTAAAGTAGTTTCTGCCATGTTTGATTATTTGCCGCTAATTCTTTATTCTATTTCTTAATTAATCTGAAGCTTCATGGACATCACTGCGCAGGCACAATATTTGCTAGTGTTGTGCACTTTCAAAGAACAGCTTCAACAACATGTCAAGGTCCATGCCGTGGAAGCCGTCATGGCCTGCCGTGATATTGAAAATACCCTACAAGCTCTCACTGGTATATATATTTACTCTTCACTTCTATTCTGTATATATTACCTGGTATGTATATATATAATCTTTCTTACTTTGTTCTATACATTTGAAATAACTATATTGTCACTGCATGATATATCCCACTGATATTATTATACATAGAAACATACAAGCGACTATTGGGTTAATACTGCTATTTTTTTCCTCGGGAGGGGGGGATTTTGGGCTCTTGTGAAGCGAAATATCTCAGACATGTAAGACTGATATATATAATATTTCTGGTGGTAATATGTAAGATGTGCATTCACTTTTTTCTGTTGCGTTGGACATGTTTCGAAAGAAAGGATAAGAAATAAGATTTGCTTTAAGTTTCGTTGTCATTTAGTTTAGGTAAGAGTGAAGGCAGTGGGAGTGATAGGGTCTTCTACAATGCTATGGGTTAGTTAGTTTGGCGAACGGTGAAGTCCCACCCACTATACCAACAACCTCTGGTTCCCATATCATATATTTAATTTTGTTCCTAAATTTAAGTAAACTCTTCCAGATTTATCTATTTAAGTATTTATATACCTAAAATGATTTAAATTTCCTATTACTTCTTTTGAAAGTTTGTTTCTCTCGGAGTTTGCTTATTTAACAACATCTAGAGTTCATATATACAACGTACAAGGACGGCAATGTGATATAAAGATGCATGTTTGATGATTCTTTAGTGGGTGAAACTAACATCTTTTTGTGTGAGTTGCTGCTATCCATGATTGAGTCCATTCTGTTTAGGCTTAGGAAGAGAAGAATGAACAACTCGGTAGGCTTTCTTGTTTTGGAGTATCTAGAGTATCCGTACACACTTCATGCATTAAAACATTGTTTTTGCTGTGTTGGATATCACCTCTAAGTTTCTATCTACGGTGATGCAAAGTTATTTTACACAGATCTGGATAGTTTTTAGAGAGGCTGCAACTTTGAGGCACCTCTTCATAGTATTACTATTACCTTCAAAATTATAGCAATATATATACTGAGTGGAATATAGTAAGACTTTCTATGACCTAGCTAGACTTTTCAAAGTGTTTTTTCTCGTACGGGAGACTACTTTACGCAATTATATATATTAGAAAATTATGTTCAAGTTTTGGCCAAAAAAAAAAAGAAAAAGGAAATTATGTTCAAGTTTAGTAGTAAAATGATTCTTCAACTTCAAAGATCGACTTATATAATTTCCATAACTAACTAGCCATTATTGGAGAAAAGAAATTATAGTAAAATCTAGTTATTTACATATTTAATGCGGCGATGAATCCCTTGCCGACACTCATCCGTACAATCATATCAGATGAGTTTTGGATTCAATCTAAGCGTCAGTAATTAAGTAAAGACTAAGGCTGCGATGCCTCCAAATAAAAACCCATATATGTGTCGAAAAGGCTGAAGTTTTCCAACTACGTACATTACATATATCGATCTCCTCGAGTCACTTTGGTTTTAGTTTTAGTCGGCTAGGGACAGAACTAGATGGATGCTTCGAAAATTTTGTGTGATGTACTTCAGATTTGCAGAATATAAGAGATAAGCACTGAATTGAATATTAAATTTCAGGTGTAAGCTTGGGTGAGGGAATTGGTGCAACAATGTCAGATGATGAGGATGATTTGCCAATGGACTTCTCTTTAGATCAATCTGGCGCTGAATGTCACGACATGATGGGATTTGTTCCTTTGCTTCCTACGGAATCTGAAAGGTCGCTCATGGAAAGAGTTCGCCAGGAACTCAAGATTGAGCTCAAGCAGGTTCATTATATTATTCTCATCAGGCTCGCCTTCTTCGTTGGACTTGAAATCCTTGACGTTTTCTCTTTTGTTTCCTCTGCAGGGATTCAAGTCAAGAATTGAAGATGTGAGAGAGGAAATATTAAGGAAAAGAAGAGCAGGGAAGTTACCAGGAGACACAACCTCAGTGTTGAAGAACTGGTGGCAGCAACATTCAAAATGGCCCTATCCAACTGTAAGCTATAGCCACCAAACATCTTCGTCTTGAAGAGTAATTATTGTGTATATATCCATAACAAGTTTCAAAGTCTTTATTTTCCATCCACTCCAATCCATGCTCTATTCACTGATGTTCTTCTCAATGTGAAAACCAACTCTAAACGTGAAAAGGGTTAATATAATGTTTTGCCTTTATAGTTTCTTGTCCTCGTTTTGATTTTGATTCCTTGAATTTCTTTTTGTATAAAATGTAAAAAAGCTGGATCATTTGGTTCCGGTGAGATCATAATTAAAATGAAGGTAAACTATAACTGCTGCCTCCCATGCACTAATCCGCAAAGTTCTATATTCAGAAATTTGTCCTTTCTGTATTTCTGTGTTATGCGTGAGCATGACCGTATGTGGACGAGACTAATAACTGCTTAGAGATTCTTAAGCATTATACGACTGTGAAAAAAGCAGCATGCGTTAACAGGGTTGTGTTTCATAATTTGGGGAACTTGCAGGAAGATGACAAGGCAAAACTGGTGGAGGAGACAGGCCTGCAGCTGAAGCAGATCAATAATTGGTTCATCAACCAAAGGAAACGCAATTGGCACAGTAACTCTCAATCAGTCACCTCTTTGAAGTCCAAGCGCAAGAGGTAGATATATATAGACCCTACACACTTAGCTATGGGAACACGTACGTACGTACCCAACTTATCAGCACGCTCTAATTACAGCTTTATGCTATAGTAGTCTCTCCCAGATATATTTGGGCAAAAAAAAGTCTCTCCCAGATATATACATGATGGTATGGAACTTTACTGCTGTAACTCTTAACTATGTTGTATTTGTTTCTTTTATTAACAAAGAAAATGGTTTTCATTAACCCTTCAACTTGTATCTTGTAAATTGTTAATTTGCAATGTTTCTGAGTTCTAAGCAGTAGAGCATTATAACATATAGCTCTTGCAACTGCAGGCTTCGTGGCTCGTAGTCTCTATTCATATACATGAGTCATGTCCTTAATGTTTTTCCGCTAAAGTGTTTTTGAGAATTCACTTGACGGTTGAGCAGTAATTACGGTAACTCGATCGAAGCGACCTTCTCAATAACAACTAATTTCAAATTTGCTGCCTAAATATAAAAACTCAGAGACGAGCAAGCATCGTCATGTGTCGTAGTGCGAACTTAAAATTGATCTTTGAGAGTGAAAAATAAAACAGTGAACAGAGCAAATGATCATCAGAAAGCTGGCAAGTTAATGCTTTGATTAATGAATAATGTCGGCCCTTGCCTTGTCCCCCAACAAGATCCATAGTATATGACAGGTAATGATTAAGAATAACGGTAATACGCCATTACGTTATTTGGTCAAGAATATAAGATAAGTAATCTTTCATAAAGCCAACAACAACATGCAGATCCTTCTTGTTAGTACAGTACTGTTGTTCATTTTCAGACCTTGCATCAGAGACAGATCATTAGGTGGTGTGGCCGATCTCAAGCTACGCCCACCATTATCGTGATAAACAGCATGATAGAAAGATGAAGAATAAGTAGAAGGATAGGGATATATTAATTGTAAGATATAGTTTCCCCTTTTCTAGGAATATTAGGTATCGGTTCTTTTTTTCTTTAACCATTTAAAAGATTCTTCAAGTGATGGTGTAATTTTAGGATATGTTGGATGAACAAACATTATTGTATATTCAGCCATTATTTGATCACTATTGTAGCTAAATCTCATAGCTAACTAAATGAGGCTGCAATCTTCTACATGTTATATGATATACTTCTCTTGATTCCAAATATAACATGTAGTTTGAGCATATGTATTCTTTTATTTAAGACAGTTTTATTCAAGGTAATGTTAGATTCTAAATATGAACATCTTTAGACAAAAAATTAAACGTTTATTCATCAAGTTTGTGAGGACGCAGTGTCTCTTTACATTATCAGTAAATCACGAGGAGCATGCGTGCACTAAGATCTTGTTTGGTTTCTCTTCCTAAAATTTAGGTTTTATTCAAATACTCACATTTTTTTAGAGAAGCTATTTTGGATATAAAATTTGGATTTGAAACCTAAGTTTTGAAAAAAAAAACTATTTTTTCTTTCTTTCTCTTTCCTCTTTCCTACATATTTTTTGCCTCGGAATCTGTAAAAGACAACAACTTTCCAAACACAATCACCTTTTAAAATATAGATTTTTTTGAAATCTGTAAAAGTTATCTATCATCTAAAACCTAGATTTTTACCTCAGAATACGTAAAAGCTATTCTCAATAGTAATTTCAAACAAGCCGTAGAACAGACATAAAGGATTTTCAAATATCACACTTATCTTGGGCCATAATACGTGCTGGGCCCGTTGACTTTGAGTGGACCTAGTAGGCCCATGTGTGCAAGGTCGTCGTTATACAAGGTGATCATCGTGTATGTTATATAATGAGGTGAGGTGAAAGCTGTCATCACGCATTTTAATTTTAATCGTAACTTGAGGTTAAAGCTTTTCCATCAAGATTTCGGATTTCAGCTGACTTTGGCTAACAACAACAATATATAAAGAAGAGGAGATATCGTTTTCTGCTTTTAACTCCAGAAAACTGACCCCTCCTCCTCCTCCAACTTGGGATCACATCTCCCATTGAATTCAGTGTCCTCCACATTTTCCTCAAAACCTCAGGCCTAAAAGGACTCGCACCTCGCTGCCCATTACCCCCAACTTCATTGTCTTTGTTCCCTCTTAAAAGCAACGCATGAATGGGACTGATCGTGGATTTAAATTAATGTATGTTTGGTGTGATGGAATTAAAATTGGAATTCATTTCCTATGTTGGGTATGGTGGAATTGGAGGGTGGAATTGAAAATGAAAATGGAATTCAAAATGGGAAGAAATGAATTCCATAATGTAACCCATGGAATTGTATTCAATTCCATGGAATTGATTTTTTTGATCCCTTATTTTTTTCTATATTAATCTCCATTTCCATCTCCATCTCCATCTCCATTTCTATTTTTACCGAAATCAATTCCAACGTATTAAACGAGTCATGAGAGTACTCTGTAAGTATCATTATATCATGAACTATAAACTATGCGACTCACCTCAAAATCTGTTAAAAATGCGATGTTCACACTCTAGTTAACAATTATGTGAACATGGGTAGTTTTAAATGTATTTTTTTATAAATAATCAACTTAATTTGTTAATATTCATTAAATAATTATTTAACTCATATTTAATTGATGGATGATACGATTCATTTTTGGCGAGATCGTGTCGCGCGTATTTTAATTTCTATTGTTAATAATCACCGTCGGCCAATCTGTGTCCGAATAAAAGGTTTTAAGAAAAGGCTGAAAATGGAAGTGTATGTGTGCGATCCACCGGGTATAAAAGACGCCATTGCCGGGTTCTTGCTTTAACCATTCGCTTGAAAGAAATTGAAGTAGCAGATCCCATCTAGCTCGAAGGACATGGGCTTCCCAGCTAACGGCGCCTCCGGTGACAAGCCCCTCAAGTTCTTGATTTATGGCCGCACCGGCTGGATTGGCGGTATCCTCGGCAAACTCTGCCAAGCTCAGGGCATCGACTTCGAATACGGATCCGGCCGCCTTGAGAACCGATCTTCTTTGGAAGCCGATATCGCTCGCGAGAAGCCAACTCACGTGTTCAACGCTGCCGGAGTCACGGGGCGCCCGAACGTGGACTGGTGCGAATCTCACAAGGTCGAGACCATTAGGACCAACGTGTTGGGCACTTTGACCTTGGCCGATGTGTGCCGGGAGAGAGGGCTCATCCTCATCAACTATGCTACTGGCTGCATCTTCGAGTACGACTCCGATCACCTCATCGGATCCGGCGTTGGCTTCAAGGAAGAGGACACTCCCAATTTCATCGGATCCTTCTATTCCAAGACCAAGGCCATGGTAAGTCTTTTTTGCATCCCTCTGTTCCTTTGTTTACTAATTAAACTCGCTTCAGTCTCGCTAGCCTTGAAGAGAATGTAGTAGACCAACGGTGCACATTAAAATTCGAACGGATGTGGTTCATATATCAGCTTTTGAAAGATATATTTATCCATTATAATCGATTTGAGAAGTATGCCCCTAACTTCAGCCGATTGTCATTTGTCAGTGATCGCTCTACATTGGTTAAGCTGTGTTGATGTTAATAATATCTAGATTTCTGTGCCTAGAGGTTTGATGCTTCATTCATAATGCAAATGGTGCATAAATGCCGAAAATTGTTTACGGTAATAGATCTGGATTTGTCACATTTCTATTTGCTTCCATCCCTTCGCTTCTGATCTCTTGGATCCTCAGTTTTAAAAAATGATAAACAAATCGACAAAATAACGCAGGTCACATGGGCTGCTTAGTCTGCAGTTGGAATTATTAGTGGGCCCAAATCTCCACCTGTAAAACAAGTTGTTAATGATGATTTTGGTCTCCCGATATCAGATCTCGCATCACTGGTATATATTTTTTTTATAAAATATCAAATATCTTTTGTATAAAACGTTAGCACATCGTAAAAGTGCTACAGAAGTGAAGTGCGCACAAGACAACACTCATTACTCATTAGACACAATAATAAGATCTCACATCATTGATGTAGTTGAAATGCTCGTCGTAGAAATTATTGCTAAACTTAGTTTAAAGTATGCTAGATTGGTAGACATATTAGAAGTAGAGTAATTAGTGGGTAAGCTCATTCTATCTTGAAAGATGGATTAAGTCAGTGAGAAATAGCAATGTGAACATGTCGTATACCTACATGGTGTGTTGAAGATATTCTGGACCTTTGACTTCTGATTTTGTTGATTTTATAGTTTAGCTTTGAAGTTAAATGGCAAAACCTTGTATATAAAATGAACCTCGAATGACAGATCTCAGAAGTCAGAACCACGATCGGGTCAACTTTTGCGTTCATGCTGTTGCACTGTAACTGTATGCATTGATTTGGAAATTTAAACAACTCAGCTCAGCCATAATTGCTGAATTTGCCTGTTGTTTGTCTTAGGTGGAAGATCTGCTCAGGAACTATGAGAATGTTTGTACCCTGCGCGTCAGAATGCCTATCTCATCTGATTTATCTAACCCACGCAATTTCATCACAAAGATCACTCGATATGAGAAGGTGGTGAACATTCCAAATTCAATGACCATATTAGATGAACTGCTTCCCATTTCCTTGGAAATGGCAAAGAGAAACCTCACTGGCATCTGGAACTTCACAAACCCTGGAGTGGTAAGCCACAATGAAATCTTGGAGATGTACAGGGATTATGTTGACCCCAACTTTACTTGGAAGAACTTTACCCTTGAGGAGCAGGCTAAGGTAATAGTTGCCCCAAGGAGCAACAATGAGCTTGACGCCTCCAAGTTGAAGAACGAATTCCCTGAACTCTTGTCTATCAAGGAATCCCTCATTAAGCATGTTTTCCAGCCAAACCAGAAGGCTAAAGCTTGAAGAATGTAGGTTTTCATTTTAACCCTTTCTACTGTTACATTGAATTGCGTGTATGGACGCTGTATTCCTTAATCTCAGGTGTCCCTCTTCGTTAATATTCATCGCAGGTGCATTTACTCTGTTGGATTTCTTGTATTTGCATTGACTTTGTGGTGAATAAACTGGTCGCAGCTTATTCATATATAATAATGCTTTTAAATGTTCATATTTGAAGAGTTTTACTATAGCAAGAATGATGCAATATATATGCCACTAGGCTCATTCCAGTGATCAATAATGATAACCTAAGGAGTTGATGATTGCGTGCCGCAAAGCGTTAACATACTCAAAATATAAAACAGACTTTGTTGGCTGCCATCCCGCGAGGCTGAGAATACCAAAATTAATATAATTTATAGATAATTGTATTATTTGTTGTTAAGGATTTTTTTTTTTTTACCGTGCATATGTATCAGCTCCTACTGAATATGGCGCTTTATTGTTAAGGATATTAATGATGCTATAAACGTTTGGGCTGGTCAGTGGGCTTAAAATCAGAGTAACTGACTATGAAGGCCCAGGAAGATAGAGGGCCCACTGCCCCACTTCCAACGGTGCAGATATGGGCCTGGTTGTGTCCATTTAGCTACAGCTGTGAGAATTATTATGCATATTTTAAGCATCCCTCCTCGTGCCCTGTGCATCGCAGAATATTATCAGCTAATAATCTGATATTTTATTTGGAAAAAATATGGTATTTTAAGCATCTCTCCTTGATAAGTGCTGAGCTTCAGTGTATGACGATGGGTCTCATTCAAAGAAACTAATATCATATACGGATACATTGATTTATGGTATTAGAGAAAGAGAGTCAGCAACATTGTGTAGTATATACGATTATAAATCCGAATTCTGTCCCATAATTCAGACATCAATAAGAAATTTAGACAGAAAAAGAAAGATACTTCGGCGTGTTTAGTTCATAGTTTTGGTGGCTTCTCACGTTAAGACTGAACGCATTTGGAGAAACAAGAAACATGTATGTGTATGATGCCTCAAATTGATTTAGTGTGAAATGAAGTGTAATGTTTTAGATGAGCCAAACAAGTCTTATGATCAATTTCAAACTATGAGTAGAGAGAGCACACTCACGGTGTGCTCCTCGTCCTCCGTGCGCTTCCATTTTTTTCCCCTTCCTTTTTTCTGCAATTTTGGAGCGAATCATTAGGATCATTCATGATTTTAGCTTATGATGCCAAAAGAAGCTTTCCTTTGATCCTCCACGTTAAGCTTATCCGCTCCAGTCACATTGTACCCGTTTAGAAACGCGGTAGAGAAGTACTTTTACGCAATCTGAGATAGATATGTGAATAGGATTATCTCAGAAAAAAACTGTTGAACGTGCGTTTGGCTTCTGCAACCGCTTTACCAAACACACACATTGTCTGCTTAATAGAGACCACAGTATTTGACCAATCCATTGTCCTATTATTTGCAGTCTACCACATACCGCCGTCAATACAAACGGGATTAACCGAGTTAAATATATTGTTTTAAAATATTTATACTCATTATTTTTTTAAAAACAACTAATTTTTTGTTATAAACTAATAATAATCCAGTGATACACGTAAATTATGCCTTAAAGTAATGTATTTAAATTTTTTAATCTTACAAGAAAAAGTCATTAAAACCAAATTGGGTGAAAGGAACGCCTACGTGGTGGCACCACTCCAAGTCGAAAGCCACCCAAGATGAACTGTGTTGCTCCATTATCCATTACGGCCAAACTCATTGGTGGAGCCTCTCCCAAATGTCTCCTGTGCGCTGTGTTATCCATAGTAATAGTCACCCTCTAAATCAACTCCAACCATTGCACTATCCTCTCTCTAATTTAATTTACAATTTATTTTTCAAGCATTAATCTGTGCTATGAAGTCGTTAGATTGTAGTATTAACTGTAAGTTATATAGTAATTGCTTTCAACTCTTTTACCCGTCTTATTAAATTCCATATATTCGTGTTTATGCTAATCTCCCAATACATTTTATAGGATCAGGAAATTCTATTCTTTGTATTAGGGACAATTCTTTTTAAGGAATTATTAGACAGGTATGACTAAAATTCGGTCAGCAATATTAATCACTTCCCTTGACATTGTTCATTCTTAATGCATATTATTTACATCTACTCCAAATTTCTATAGAGCTTAAATAATAAAACGATTGAGAAGGAATTATTAAAAAGTATTATTTGTGTGATAAAAACTAAAAAGAATGATAATGTTACAGAAAGGTTAATGATCACGTGGGAGTGATGGGACCCCACGGAGGGTGGTTGTAAGTATGTGGGGTGGGATTAGTGGTTGTGGGCTCCACCACTCACTTCACACGTGTCGACCATTCCAACCACGTGCGTAAAGCCTCCGTGGTCCGTACTCCTCCCCTTTCATAGCCCCCGTGCGCCTCCTTCATCCTTCTCTCCTGGCAATGAATAATCGCAGAGCAGAACTTGAACATTGATTAATGAGCGCACGTTTGGCAATCTCATGTTGGAGATCACGTTTGATAAAATTCCTCTCACGTTCGTGTGCATGAGCTAAATCTGTACGCTAACGTTCTGTACTCATCATCATCATCATCACTGCTGCAATTAGCATTTCTATTGACCCGAATCCTCTAAACAAAACGAAAATGTCAAAACTGCTGGCTACGTTCATTGCAAGTTCCAAGTACAAACAACAGTAGTAGAATAAAAAGAAATCGCCTCTAAATCTGATTATGATCACATTCGTTATCCTCTATTTGAACAGCTTTTCGCTTGGTGCCAAGCAGAGGAGTCTCCGCCTTCATTTCAAGCTTACGCTTGCTTATTCACTGATCGCCCCATCAACTGCAACTCTTGCTTGTCGTAAATCTCCAATGAAAAATCCCTCAGCATCTGCGCCTTGCTTCCACTGCTGCTGCTGCTGCTCGTCGCTCCGCTCGGCGCCATCGTCGATTTCTTTCCCGCCCTTGGCCCCACCGTGCTCGTGCTCACCGCCGCTGAGTTTGATGAATTGTTGCATCCCACCGGCGAGACTTCTATGCCGCTCGAGGTGCTTGTAGCTGCCACCAAAGACGATACGGGTCTGGCGGACACGTTGAATACGGGCGTCACAGTCGG
>JANTPZ010093740.1:0-12220 GCA_025593235.1 Vachellia pachyceras | reverse complement strand
CAGCTGCAGAGAAGAAGCAACAGAAAGGGTCTGTTATGCTCTCCCATTCTTTCTCTGGAAACCTGAGGTACCTAAGAAGGAAGAGAAGCTGCGTTTCGAGCTGCCCTTCGTCAATGAGATCCTCGCCGACACACTCCGGCGCGCTATCCGGAGGCGGCGGCAGTGGAGGGATGTATTATGGAAGACACAACTCGTCGACGATGGAGGAGTTGCAGAGCGCAATCCAGGGTGCGATAGCGCACTGTAAGAACTCGTGGAATCAGGAGAAACAAATGACCGGTAGCGAAATCTAATGAAATCTCTGTCATATGGCTCCAGTTGGATAACGGATATGAGAGGAATTTTGTCTCGGCAAATGTACCCGTTAGCAAAACGGAATTACCAAACCGACCTTAATAATTAGGGCATTTTGGATTTACAGGATGTAGTTTCATCATTTACGTGCCTGTTTGGGAAGCCATTTTCCCAAACGGTGTACGTAAGCCGAGACAAAACCATCTCAAAATCTGTAAAAACCATATCGAAATTCATAAAAATCATCTTGAAATCCGTAAAACCATCTCAAAATTCCCAAAATGCCTCAAAATCTGCAAAATACATTTTCCCAACGGAGTTCCCAAACAAACACTACGTCTGTCCATCTCTGTTTTCCCCCCTGGTTTGTTCTTCGTTAATTAGGTCGGTTTAGGCGATTAACCACTTTAGTTAAAAATTAAAAGTAGTGTCTTTTAAAAATATCATGTGAAAATAATAGTGTTGAACCGGTCTTTAACACTTTCATATGAAGAAGCAGTGTTTTTCGTAAATCGAGATAATTCTTTTCATATATTTATCTCGATTTACGTAAAAATATTTCTGTACTGCTTTCCCAAACGGACGCAGTAAAATATTAGCTTCTTCCTCTTGGAGAAAAAAAAGCTGCTTTTTCCGTGTGTGTTTGAGAATTCTGATAGGAGAAAGGAGTTACAAATTCTGAAATGGTTTTATAAATTTCAATACGATTTTTATGAATTTCAAAATGGTTTTATCTTACCTTACTTGTATCCACTTTACTTGTATCCGTAAGGAAAAAAATGAAGTACTCGTTTGTTTTTTCTTCTCATTTTCTCTGGCTTTCATTTTGGCAAATCTGACGTGAGAGTGAGGAAAAAAATAGCTGCATGTGATTGCATTTTTTTTAATCAAAAGCTGATCTTGAAAAATTAAATAAATTGATGTATTTATAGGTGAAGCTTTCTGAGTTGACTGTGTCGGTGTGTGCTGTCGTTTGAAAAATTCGAAGTCATCTCATCAATGACTTGGCCAATTGTCTAAGCATAATAAATTAAAATAATACCATGTATTTATCATTTTTAAATTAATTTATTCAATTTATAAATTAATATATAATTTAACTAATATAATTAATCTAATAATAAATATACGTATTTTCTCTGGCAAAAAAATATACGTATTTTCTACCTATATAATTAAAATAATTTATTTATTTTTTAATTTATCTAAAGAACCCAATTGGATCATATTGGAGTCGTCCTTGCATGTAATATTGTAATGTTTTCTTGGGAATCTGTTCCTAATGATGATGATGAGATGTGCTTATTTGTAAACATCGTTTTTCAAATGGTACATGTAAATCAAGATAAAATTATTTTGAAATCTGTAAAACCAATCTTAAAATTCATTAAAACCATTTCGAAATCCATAAAACTATCTTAAAATCTATAAAATACCTCAAAATTTGTAAATTTATTTTTGCCAATAAACTTGTTAAAGACGGTTACGATGATGAAGGCAAGTTTAGGTGTGGTTGTATCTACCCGATGGGCATGGTGTTGGCATCGGAATGCAAAATTGGCAGAATCTGAACTGGGAGCTTTTCCTGGAAAGGATTCCATTCATTTGTTTCTCTATTTGTTTTAATTGAGGTTCTGAAATCTCCGGCCTATCCCTTTTCAACTTCCGATTCTTATACGTAAATTAAGATAAGATCATCTTAAAATATATAAAAATTATCTTGAAATCCGTAAATTCTTTTTAGATTTCGTAAATTTTTCTCGGAATACATAAATTCCTTTCTCCCAACGAATTCCCAAACACACACAATTATTTATAAATGATATCTTTTTTATATAGTGCAGAGATAATTGATTACTTTGGATGATTTAAGAAAGTTAGATAAATTATTTATTATAGCATGTTTTACATGATATTTTTGAAATACTTACGTAGATAATTAAATTATGTATCAATTTATAAAAAAGATAATTTTTTTTAAATAAAAATGATTGTTATGAAACAAAAAATCTTTGGTCCAAGATCTCTAGACTAGCTCATGTGATTTATGTATGTACTGGCCATAAAATGTGTATTATGTGCTGATTTAATGTGAACAACCATATTTAAGTTTATTGAGCATGGGTAATGTGTATGATTGAAAAACATGAGTAATGTGAAGCTAAGTATAATATATCACATTTATCTTTGATATAAAATACAACTGACTAATTTAAAAATATTAACAAAGCTAAATAGATTATTTAATTTATTTAGTTTGAAAACAAGCAATAAACATAAATACTTTAAAATAATTTATTTAATTTTCTGAATCTCTCTAAATTAACTAATTAAGTCTTATACTAAGGATAAAATTTATTTTCAGCACTCTACTTGCCATTTGGAATGGTAGTGAGACTTTCTCAAATTTAGTGGTATTACTGGTATTTTTACAAATACTCCTATGATGCTTAGGGTTGAGAGATAATATTCTTTTTGATAATTGATCCTATTTATAAGTCATCCTATTAAATTTTTTTATATGAATGTACGATTTTACCCTTCGTGTGTTAAAAAAAAGGATAAAATTGAAAAATTGTTGAATTTTAAGAATGAATCAATAATGTTTAAGGTTTTTGTTGGTCAGTGTGAAATAAATTGGAAGCTACCTATAAATAATATCATATGGGTTCCCCCCTAATAATGACCTCCTTACCGTTAAATCCTAATGCAGCCTATGTTTGTGTATTTTAATGGACGAGTTATTGATGGCGTTCCACTAGCACATTCATACGAATCAATATAAAACTCTTTTAACATATTTATCTTATAAATTTTAGTCACGTTGAAAATTCATCCCCAATTCAAATAGCCACACTTATGTTTTGGGCTAACGGTGATGGATATTTATTTGTTGAGGGCTAACGCTTTAAGAAAATGGATTCGGTGCAAATGCAATTTGGTATCCATGGTCCAAGTTGGGTTCATCTGGTCTAAGTTTTATTATTTTGAATATCAAACAGTATAAAAAAATAATATCACTTTTGTAACAACCAGCTTTCCAAAATAAAACAACTTAAAAATTACAAACAAACAAAATAACAAAATATAAGGCATCCATACTTGCAGATTGCTGAGCCTGCTTATGTGATATTAATTTTTTTTTCTGTATGAATATGTTATCTTAACTTTTCATAGGGCGTTTCCAATATTTTTATGCATATTAAAAATGTTATATTAGTTTATTTAGAATGATATTGACTTTCACAAAACTTAAAAAATAGTTCTTTGATCCTTATTGTATGGCCTAATTAAAGAGTTGATATCGCCCTAATGTAAAACTATTTTCATATGTTTATCAATTTTCCTTAAATTAGCTTTATCGACATTCTTTGAACAATAATCAAATAGAAGAGAGTGAAAAAGAAATAAAGAAGATGATTATGGTGTTTTAGAAAACATGTCGTGTTAATAAATGTAAATAAATTTTTTAATTTAATCAAATTAGTTAGTTACATTGACGATTGGATGAGTAATATAAAATTCAGGGTAAGAGTTAGTTAAATTCCAAGAAGGGCCTCATTGATCACATTCTGAATTTGATGCTTCCTCTGGTTCCAAAAAGCCTTCTAATGTTTAATAATACTTTGAACTTAATTATTTTTTTTTCGGTGAAAACTTAATTTTTTTTTTTAACAAGAGAATACTCATCCAATATTATTTATAGCGTAAAGAGAAAGTTTTGTATGGTCTTATTCATAAGTTATTTAATTAAATTTTTTATGTGAATATACAATTTTACACTTCATTTATTACTGTGACATAATAACTAATGCAGTAAAATGAAGAAACCTGGCAAGTCAAATCTGGTAAAACAAAGCTGGCTGGAAAAGGGTTTGGTTTGATTATAATTTGCAAAGTGAAAGTTGTTGACTTTGTACATTTTTAATACCGTGACAAAGATATAAAGCAGCCTATATTGATGATAACAATGATATTATTTAGAAGGGATTGAGTCTAGCGTAAATGATTAATCTCTCGTAACATAACAAATCAATATTTGAATATTCGTTAAAAGAGATGCTCTCATTTAGTGTTCGAATTACTTTTTTGAAAGGAGTTACGGATTTCGAGATAATTTTATGGATTTCGAGATACTTTTACAGATTTCGAGATATTTTTGTTTTGACTTGTGTGCATCATTGGGAGGAAGTGTTTCCCAAACATGTACTATATTTAGTATTTGAAAGTGCCTAAAAAAAATAATTGCTTTATGTTTAGCTGAAAAGTTTATACAAAACCTTCATTATTCTCCTTACATATGTAAGTAACCTATCTAATATTTAAATTACAATAAATTTCCCTTAACTTTTGTATTTATACAAATGACTCCCATACTATTAGTTTTATTTATTATTTATTTGCAAATGGCCTGGCTTGAGGTTCAATGTGTTTGGATGCATACGACTCAAAGTTTGAGCGATTTTATTCAAACCACTATGATTTTTTGTTGTTTTTCACCGGTACTTACATTTTTAATCTGATTTAAAGTTTAATAAACAGACTGATATTATGAAATTATATAATATCATAAGTACTAAGTTACACCGAGTTAAAATGTAATGATTGAGTTACAATCGAATTAACACTATAAAGATTAAATGATTAATTCTACCTCTGATTTCAAGAACTACCTATTAAAACAAATGTCAAGTTCCATTTTCATAGATCATTATTTCTTCTTCTTCTTCTTCTTTAAATTTTTTTTGGGCTCATTCTGACCGTCAATCTTGAATAAGTTTGATGAGTTTTAGAACTACACTTAATGAAAATGATAATTTTAAGGAATTTAGGTTTGTCCCGACTAATCTAAACAAGCTAATCCCCTCGTCTAAATTAAAAAATATACAAGTAATTTGAAATCCTCCTTTTGTTTTCCTTTCACATGAAAAAAACATACTCTTGGCTTTTATGAGACAAAATTCTCTTATTTTATTTCGGTAGACCAGGTCTGACTTTTTTTAACCTTAACCCTATCATCTAAGTTGAGCCACAATGGTGATGATAAATTCTTGTGTGGATCTAGATTAGCGTGTAATATGTGATCTGACTAATGAAAACATAAGTTATATTGGACCCATTTGTGAACGCGGTAGGAAAGTACTTTTACGTAAATTGAGGTAAATATGTGAAGAAAATTATCTCATTTCACAGAAAAACATTGTTGAACGTGTGTTTGAACTCCACCGAAGTAAGCCAAACAGGGGCCACTCTAAACCTCATAGCTCCCACCACTCCTCTCTCCCATTTCCCGGAGCTATAACTTGTCATTTTTTTAACCTGTCAAACCATAAATTACATTGGTGATTGGCATATTCCCTTGCAGGTGTGCGTGTGTAATATATCTTTCAACTTAAAACATAACAAAGGTCCTTCCTCCTTAGGCTTTTGAAAGTAGTGGAGCAAGTGAAACCCTAAATGTTGCAAACTCCAAAGCACCAAAAGGACATTGAGAAAACAATAATGGCTCCTCTCACTCTCTTTTTCACTGAAACCAACACATGCATTATACAGGGAAGTCCTTCATTCACATCATCACTTAACTCTCTCTCTCTGCAGTAAAGATCCTTTAAAGAAAGGGTCCCTACAAGAGTGATACTATCCACTCATCAACATCGTGGAAGTGACAACACTTTTTTGACAATTCATGCATGTTTATCATCTCTATACACACGTATATGTACTATCGATATTGACATCACTATATATAAGAAATCTCCACGTATAATTTGAATCCTCTCTCTCTAGCTCTCTGTTAATATAATGACAAGTAAATGTATACAGCAGTATAATTAATATGGCATCTGGTTCAGGTTGTTCCTCACCACCTGATGAATGTTTGGTTTTGAGTTTTGTGAGTGACAAAAAAATATCTTTCGAAGAGTTTTAGACCAATAATGTTTTTACCAAAATCAAATACTTTGACACTGGTGCTTAAGTTGCCTTTTTTATAGGGTTCAATCAATCCAAGTCTTTGTATTTTCAATGAGCTAGCTCTGATTTTTTGTGCCTGTACTTTTAATTAGTTTTGATTTTGATCCATATATGTATTTTATATTAATCTTAGTCAACAGTCCACATCAACTTACTTAACAGTGTTAAAATTACATTAGCAAATTGAATGTCACTAAACTCAATTTAAATCCTTATAGAACTACAGAGATTAACGTTTACAGAAAAAAGTGAAAAAAAGAGAGATATGATAAGTGTAAAGATAATCCCAGTGTTTCAAAAGTGGCAAATCTTAATAGATTGTCACTAATTCAATTTCTTTTACTTCATGAATGAGAAAGCATGTATTCTGTAATGGAGAAGTTGAATTCTTAGACATGAGAAAAGTCCAACTGCTAATGACAGTTTATCATAACAGTTTATATATTATATTCAAAATGTTTAATTTGTTTAATTTCAGGTGATCAATCTCTTTGGATCTTTTTGGAAAATTGAACAACTGAGAAAGCACAGTGCATTATTAATAAGTGATTAAATTAATTATCCACGTTGAGTTGTCTTATATTATATGTCACAAAATAAATGGTCAATACTTATCTTACTATATTAGGACTCTAACTATCCAATGATAATCACATGTCTAACCTTATTTTTATGCTTCTTGCTAGCTAGTTACTATGCTGTCACTTAACATTATCGAAAACTTGTATCACAAAAGTTTATTTAAAAAATTACATATAATGATATCAAAAACTAATAATAAATTTTATATGATTTTCATCCCATTTTTCTCAACTTAGCCTCTATGTTTATATACATATACATGTATATGTGGGATGCGAATAAAAATTTGTTATAATAAATGCAAGTTACATGTAATCATTGAGAGATTTGAATATATTTTTTGGTGACAGGGCATCCACAATTAGCTTGCATATTTTTCTGTTTTGGACAATAAAACCTCGTTTATGCTCTAGAAATAACAGATAATCACCCTATTTGATATAAGAAGCTTATGGGAGGGTAAATTGGTCATTCCATGGCAATATAAGAAAATCTTCAATCCCAAAGGTCACATGGGAAGAAGCTACTCTCTTGCATGTGGCCACATGGTTGGGACTCTTAATGGTAATCCCAATAATACGATTAAGCTTCTCTACTTTTGTGTTTGATATTTTCCAAGCAAAAACTTAATTAATTATGTTTACATCTTATGAAAGCTTTATGAATATCAAAGTCCAAAATATACCAGCAGTTGGATGGAGTAAAAACGACTTGATTTCTTTCAAGTAAGATCGATAATTTAGATCTAATAAATAAAAGAAAAATAAATATTAAGAGAACTATTTTAATTGAACAAGACAATGCACATTAATATGACCTATTCCCCCTTATCCCAAGTTTAAATCAGATCTCACTAATTCAGAAGTGTTAATAAAAACAATTAAAATCAATAATCAGTAACGTTGAGTTTTATAAAATGAGTTAGTTTTTCACAATGTAGTGAACCAAATTTCAAACTTTGAATATTGCTAGAAGAAATACAATAGTATACCCAACAGTGCGTTAAATAGGATCTTCTCCATATATAATGATACATGTTCCTATTAAAAAAAATGTTAGAAGAAGCATTAAAGTTATCATAAAATTTAAATGATTTTCAATATTATTCTTATAAATGCATTAAAATATGAGCGTACATAGAAAAAATATTCAATATTTCTCTAGTGTGAAACATATATTGGAAGTGTTTTATAAATACGATGAGAATAATACTCTTTAGAATTATCAAATGCTTTATTAGAAGGATTTCTACATTCTAAGAGATATCCTGTATGTAATCAGAGGGAGTGGTCTCAAATATCAAATAATCATGTGAAAATCTTTCATGCAACAGATCAATTTTAGAGTTTTTGTCAAAGAACTTCTTTCCATTTTATTTCAACAACGGTGATAACAATTCTCTTTCCCCCTGAATTTTTATCACCTATAGATGCATAAATAATTGGTATAAAATTTGAATTTAATTATGATTCATTTTTTTATAAAATTCCTTGAGATTTGGAATATTTGGATGCAAAAAGATGGCTTATGAAATGGCTTTTTGTCTTTACTTCTCAAGGTGTCTATGAGCTGTCGCTTGTTCTTTTATATTATATCAAGCAGAGTCATATGCTGTTTGTTCCTGGTTTATCAGACCACATGATTTTCTGGTTTACCTAACAATTTTGTAAACGATTTTTTCTGGGAAATTTCTAAACGATTTTAGCTTTCCCATCTCTCATATATGATATATATGCTTTATGATCTAAACAATATTTTTTATTCTCAATATGGCCCTTGCTCAAATTTACATGTCATTTATAAATGAATTGACTTTCAAGCAGTTATACTGAACCCGTTTGGGAACGCGATAGAAAAGTACTTTAACGCAAGCTGAAGTAAATACGTGGAGGAGATTATCTCATTTTGCGAAAAAATATTATTAAACGTACGTTTGGCTTTTAAAAACGTTGTTTTAAACAATCCCACTATATAATATAATTGAATACAATAACAAGACTTAACTCGTAGATGAGATTGGTTATGTATAGAGTACAGTGACATCATACTCATTGACAATCAAACTTTTAACAAATTGTTAATAAAAAAGATTTGGATTATTGTATCGTTTCGCTACTTACTTTTTAGTAAGACATTAATTTTTAACATTTTCCCTCTCTACTAGGGTTTCTTTTCCCTCTCTGCTAGGGCTTCATTTGATCTCGTGTTGTCAAGCTTGGTGTGAGGAATCGATCTGGTCATCTTTCCAGCAATATTCCTTGGAGGATTTAATCCCCGTCTTCTGTCGGTTCGTGGATAGTGTTTCTATGGTGTGGTTCTTGAAGATCATGGTTTCGAAGAGATTACCCAATGGGGGCGAGTATAGAGGCGGAGGGAATCATCGATTAGAGGTCGGTGGGTTTTGCTCTGGGTCGACGACCTCTAATAGTGATCTCTGATGAGTTCCTCCAGGGTCATGGGATGAAACTTTTGAGAAGCTCGGCCAAGGACGAGAGGCGACTCACCTAGATGTAGTCGCCTCCAAAACGGTTGAGACCCATGTGACGCGGTCAACCGTCGATGCTACCTCCGCTAGAGCCTCCATGTATACAGCGCTGGCAGAATTTGAAGTTGATGATGATAATGTTGGCGCAGGGGCTTGTGTTGAAGAAGGAGCTGTGCAGCCTCAAGGTTCGGGTGGTTTTGTATTCTTCTTGCAGTGGAATACCGATGGAAGCCT
The DNA here is from genome assembly GCA_025593235.1 of Vachellia pachyceras. Taxonomy (NCBI): domain Eukaryota; kingdom Viridiplantae; phylum Streptophyta; class Magnoliopsida; order Fabales; family Fabaceae; genus Vachellia; species Vachellia pachyceras. The sequence continues at coordinate 2,652 of JANTPZ010093740.1, read as the reverse complement.
AGTGTTTTAAATGGATGGAAGATTATGGTGTTAGGGAGTAGAGCAGAGGAGTTCCAAAAAGGAAAGTTTGAATGCTAGGGATCAGGAAGTAAGTAGCTTTCCCAATGCTCAAATATTTGCTTACACAGTTGAGTCAGGATTGAGTATGCAGAAGAGTACATTGGTTGAGTTTGTTGTTGGATACACCTGTTTAAGAGAATTTATATATATAAGGGTTTTGAAACCAGTTGCAGCATGGTTCACCAGTCTTTTTAGTGAGATTAGGGGTATATTTAGTCTGAGAAGATAATTTCTCAATCATAGGAGTGTTATCCTTGCTATCTCTGGTTTGGTTGGACTAATGTGGAATATGTTTAGGCGGAGAGGAGATGGAATGGAAGGTCACAGTGCTAAATTTATGGTTGTTGATTTCTTCCCTACGTTTGGTTTTGGTGGGTGTGAGACATTCCCCCTTGGGTTGATGGCTAGGGCTTTTGTGGTGGCTAAGCTTAAGGCAAGGCTTTGTGAGGGCCAGGTTAGAATCATCATTTCGAGTATGTTCAGTGGTTTTGTACATGATGTTCATCTAGGGCTTGGTATATGTCTGTTCAATGTGAATGGATACACTATTCTTATGTCGGCAAAACATGGGCATGTCCAGTGTGTATGAAAACATTGTTCTGATTTGGGTTGGAGTGGTGATACTATCCCTTATTATCATAATGATTGTGGTTGTCTTATAATCGTTATGATTGCTGGCCTCCTTGAGGTAAGATCCTCAAGGAATCTGATCAAGAACCATTTCTATTTATGGATTTTGTTGGAAGCACATTTGGCAGCCATGTGGTTCGTCAAAGCTTCTTTGAACGGCTCTTACCCTTCTAGTTGGGTATCTCAAGATCCGTCGCAATCTAGGGTTTTTTTGGATGGTTGATGCTAGATGCTTTCTTGTTGTAATGTTGAACTTTTTAATGCTTGTCTTTACTTTGTTTATTTGCTTGTTGCTTGTTTTTTGTCTTTAGGTTGTTTTGCTGTTTTGGTACGTTCTGAGACTTTGTAATTTGTTGTGTTCAATGTTAATTGCTTCTTTCGTTGGCAAGAAAAATTGTTAATAAAAAAGTTCTATTAAGTAAATTCTTTGAATGTTTTCTTCATTCTTTTTCAAAAGACTCCAAAACTTTTATATTATCCGATCCATATCCTTTTTTAACTACGCCTTTTTCAGCTTTCTTTATACACCTTATGAACATGAATATATAATGTTCTTGGATTGAAATATCAAAAATATTGATAGTGCAAACTCTACATTTTTTTCCTTCTTCTCTTTTTACGGTCTTAATTAAATGCATTACTAGATAATTATAGAGAATCCAATCTAATTGGATGGATTTTGATTGGTGGGCGACGAAAATGAGAATGAAAATTTATTAGATACCAACTTGGGAATTAGCACTTAATGTATTTCCCCTATGCAAAGACGACATAAATAGTAACCTTAGATTATTAAAAAAAACTTAAAGAATGATAAAATGGGGAAGAAAATATGAAGCTGAATAGGAGGAAGGTACTTATCAATCACATAGGTAATTAAATGGATACTATTAATCGCGAGTAAATACATATTATTGCTATTGCTTCATCTTTGATTTTTTTAACTCAAATTGACGTCATTATAAATTTACCGATGAGATAAAAAACAAATTCAATATGGTTAACCTATCCAAAACTATTAACCCAACCGTTCAGGAGATTGGTTAACCAGTTAGATGCATGTCACCCACCGCACCAAAATTGGATTTTAATAGCATAATTCATAAATACAACCTAATTACTATTCATCACTTGTCTAGTACGTAGCAGCGTAACCTTCATTATTGTAAATATACATGTGTTTCTCTCTATATATAGAGAGAGAGGTGTGTGAGACCAATCATAGAAGTATCAAAGCACGTTATTCATCTCTTTGTACCCAAAAGCACAAACCATGGTCTCCCTTGAAGCAGTTCATCAGAGTCCTCTTGGATCCATAGATGCACTTTCAAGCCCTCGCATATCTTTCCAAGCAGATTTCTTAGAAGCAGCAACCATTTTCAGTTCCATCATCACTCCTCCACATGATGAAGAAGAAGAAAGAGCCATTAATGGTGCAGATTTTGAGTTCCTCTCAAGCAATAATCTGATGAGTCTCAACAATAACAACCACAACGAGAACAACAACAACATCACACTGTTAACTGCTGATGAACTCTTCTGTGAAGGCAAGATCCTTCCCTTCTGGCAGATGCAGCAGCACTCTGAGAAGCTCAAGCAGATCAGTCTCAGAGCCAAAGAAGAAACTGAAGAAGATGAAGATGGTGAAAAAGAAAACGACCCGGTAAAAGAACAAGAACAAGTGGTGAAGAAGAAAGAGGATGCAGGAGAAAGTAGTAATAAAGTGATGAATTGGCTTGTTGATGAAGACCCATCTCCAAGACCACCTAATTGCACTGTTCTATGGAAAGAGTTACTGAGGTTGAAGAAGCAACGTTCTTCTTCTTCAGCTTCTTCTTCCTCCTCTGTATCAGTATTATCACCTTCATCATCATCATCTTCTTCTTCAAGCTCAGTTTCTGATACAGCTTCCAATAAGCAAGCAAAGGGCGGCGTGAAGAAGCTTGAGAGAACAAGATCAAC
>JANTPZ010093739.1:0-34589 GCA_025593235.1 Vachellia pachyceras | reverse complement strand
AAGCTTTGATTGCCTCAACCGCTTAAATCCCAATATGGGTTTCGACCTATCTCAAGAAAGCTCCAAATTCATGAGTTACAAAACCGAATTGGATCTTCCGATCCCACAATTGATGCAAATCGCAAAATCTGCGAAATCCGTTCTTCGTCTAGGCCTCGATGTCGGTGGCGGTACCGGGACCTTTGCTGCCAGAATGAAGCTCCATAATGTGACGGTAGTGACTACAACCATGAATGTGGCTGCGCCGTACAGTGAGACCGTGGCGCTGAGGGGGCTGGTTCCGCTGCATGTGCCGTTGCAGCAGAGGTTGCCATTGTTCGATGGTGTTGTGGATATTGTTCGATGTGGTCGCGCTGTAAACAGGTGGATCCCATTAACGATGATGGAGTTTTTGTTCTACGATGTGGACAGAGTATTGAGGGGCGGAGGGTACATGTGGATAGATCAATTCTTCAGCAAGAGAGTGGACCTTGAGAAGGTTTATGCCCCTTTGATCGGAAAGTTTGGGTACAAGAAGGTGAAGTGGGCGGTTGCAAATAAGAGCGATGCTTCTGGGTTGAAGAATGGCGAGGTTTACTTGACTGCCTTGCTGCAGAAGCCTGTATCAAGATGAAGTTAAATACAGAGGTACCGTGCTGTCCCTAATTGGATGGTTATGTTTTCATCTAACGCCCATCTACTTTTAGAACGTTACGTGATTCATGACTAGCTTTTATAAGCATTTGCCATTGCAATTTGATTACAGTATGTTGTAGGTGAATAGAAGTTATGCTTACAATAAAACACGATAGTTGGGTTTGATAGACCAATTCATGTTGAGCTTGGTCGTAATTGAATGCTTTAATAAATATGTGACTGAATTGGTTGAACCTGAGGGTTTCTGGTTATTGAAAGCACCAAGTTGTCTTTCAAGTTTCAACATGAAGCTGATGGAAATATCATCTGACAAGCTTTCATAATGGCCTGGGGCGTAATGACTGCTTTGCTGTTTTCAATGTGTTTGCCTGCCCAGACTTAATTTCAATAACCTTGGATCTTGATTAGTGAAGGTCTTAATTTCACTGAAATTTTCCTTGGAACATTGTTTGACTCAAATAGTTGTGGACTTCAGTAATCTTTGACAAAGGACATTATCCAACCGGACTTTTAGACTTATGAGAGGTGAAACCATCTGGGCATCTACTGTTGATCAGTCCGAAGAATCATGTCTATTTTCTGCCATTATGCATAAATTGCTATTAAACTTTTTGACAATGAGATTAGTATGTGGGATTTTCTATAATTTGCTTTTTTTCCAGAAGTTTAGCAGTCAAACCTCTGGACTCAATGGAATGGTCATGTCACTCTCAACTTCCTAATTTGTTTGCTTTGTGATTTTGTTTTGATTGCAATTATATGATGTGAGGATAAAAGATCAGTCTTTCATTGCCCTAATCTCCTTGCCTATTTTAGGGCTCGTTTGAAACTTGGTTTTGGTAACCTAGGTTTCAAAACCTAGGTTTGAAACCTAGATTTTCTCTTTCCTACTTTCTCTTTCCTACTTTTTTCTCTTTTCTCTTTCATACTTTTTCTCTCTATCTCTTTCTTACTTTCCTCTTTCCTATCCATTTTTTTGCCTCGGAATCCGTAAAAGCTATAACTTCCCAAACATAAATCACTTTTCAAAACCTAGTTTTTACCTCGGATTCTGTGAAACTTAGGTTTCAAAATAGCTTCCAAACAAGCTCTTAAACTTGTTCCTTAAATAATCAACCACTTCTTTACTGTTTGATGCAATTAATATGGGGTTGGAGAGATTTCTTCTCATAGAACTCCTTACAAATGCAGGACATGATGAGGTTCCTCTAGCATTAGAAAGGAAAATAACTGCACTTTTATGAATTGGAATAATAGCTAACAACCACAGTCTTTGCTCTTTAACCATCCATCTACCATTTTTAGTGAGCTTGGTTTTATGAAGTTAGACATAGTTCGATTTATGTGAGAATAGATCCTAGATTATGCTAGAATTTTAGGTAGACATGCTTGTCAGATTGCAGGAAGGCTGTTTGCACTAAAAGGTATGGTCCTTACATTATTTGATAAATCTGGTAACTCTTGTTCATGTTTTGAGCAATTTACTGTCAACATCATTTGGGGCTTTACATGTCACCCCTATACTTCACTTCTTGCCAAGGAGGAAAGGAATTCCCTTTTGTAAGGGTCACTATTATGCATAGAATAGTTATAAGCTTTAACATTGATTTTATCACCTGTGACTACATTTGCTTTGACCTGAAGTTTAACAGTTAAAATTCTTGTAACATTGTTGTTATATCAAAGTCTGCTTGATACTGACGATAAATATTTATGATATTCTGCAACCCCCCAATTTAATGCGTTTAGTGAGACTTTGTTCTTGATTGCAGAAAGAGATTTGAGCATTTGATAGGAGGTTATGAGGTGAGAAATTGTTTGTTCTAATTTCCTTGCTCCTGCTTCAGGCAGTTCATGAAGAAATACTAATACCTACTGGCACAAATTGCTTCTGTGGCCGATCGTCAACATTGCGAAGATATCAACTCAATGAAGGAAAGCATAGAAGGGAGGTAAAATGGACTTGTATACTATAGTGGTCTTGGGACAAATGGCAGAGGAAGATATGCCATTAACTTTTTTTTTTGGCTCATCGTTGTTTTCATTTTTATTTCAATTAATTGTTTAAAAATAAATTTCAGAAACTCCAATTGCCTGTGTAGCTATTTTTTTTCAAGTACGATGGGAATTTTGAAGGTTGGCTTCAGTTAACTAAATTTCAACAAAAAGTCGGGGGGATCCCAACTCCATTACTCTCAATCATTCATATGAAACAAATCAGCATAATTCTATTCAATGTTTTATCATCCATCAATTTATTTATAAATTTTTCATGAACGAAGTTTATCAAAACATTCCATATTTATTATTGTTAATTGAAGAATCCAACAAGTCAACAAACTCCAATAGATTCGTGCCGAAAAGTTTCACCATCTTTGGAGTTCGCAGAGCTCGCCCTTTTTTTGAGTGATGAGGGCATTTTAGCCTCGGTATCCTAGATCCTTTCGGATCCAAATTAATTCGAGGTCGTCCGGAGTGCACCGGGACTTCCTAAGGTTCGAGTCCCTGACGGGTACACGGCGCCTTGCCTTCCCCTAAACAACCAGTCGGGCCAACCCCGAACCACAGAGCTCGCCCTTTGAAACTGAAAATTGTACAATATTAGATTGTTATGGTTGCTATTAGCACAGCTACCATGCCATGGGATGTTGTAGAGATTCAATAACAAAAATACAAAAGCAACTAAGGTATAGATCCCTGGTTGGGCAAACACCCATTTCTTATGCTGCAGCTTTCCGCCTAAGTAGGTTATCCACAGGAAGCTTGTTGACCTTAGCAGCAAGTATGAAGTCATTTTCTGTCAGTCCGCCTGCATGGGCATAGATGAGTGAAGAATGTTCGGGAGTAGATTGAAGAAAAACCAGCATTAAACATCAGGAACGAAAAAAAATCCTGGGTTTTTTTTTTTGGGGGGTGGGGATAACTATTCCTGCTTAGCGCGCACAAGTTATAAAATGAAACATTACTTCTCATGCATACTCACTTTACCATCTGCTTTCAAATTGGATTTTTTTAGTTGGTTTCTTTTTTTCTTGTTACGAGAAGCTTCTAAGCAAATCAAATAGCAAACCAGAATATGGACCTTTTTCCCTTTTAAAAAGGGAAAAATATAAATTTATCTGCCTTCCAGAGAGTGAGAAGACAGCAAGGTCTAAGAGATAAATTATGGAAGATTAAAATAAATGTCAAAAAAGATGGACCAAATTATATTATGCTAGAAATGTACTGTTTCACCCATGACGTAGCTTGTAAGCATCAATATGCCAGCCTACACCAGTAGTATTGGTTTCATATCATGCTCGGGAAAAATCTCTATAGTCTATATCATATTTCTTCTTTTATTAGTCAAACTTTTATATCATAATTCTACACGCTGACATTGGATCAAATAACTTGAATAGTAATTCATACCAACTGCATGAGTCCAAATCTCAATAGTAACATTGTTCCAACCAACAAGGTGAAGATCGGGATGATGGCCTGCATTACAAACGCCTCAGTTACATCTTCTATATTATAACTTTTAACATCAAATGATTACAGAATAGTAATATGATTAAAATAAAAAAGAACATGAGAACTTCATTTTCAGCAAGATCGGCAACTATCTTGAAAAACTCCAACCCCTTGGTGAAAGATTTTACTTTCCATGACTGCCTCAGCTTCATTATACCACCTTCCTTTACTAAATTCCATCCAGCAACCTGACTACCCATCGTAAATAACAAGGATGAAAGCACTCAGAATTAGAGTAAAATAACTTGAAATTTATAAATGAACCTGCGGCATAAGAGAGTCCGCTGCACCATCAGTCATGGGTCGCAACTCCTTTGTATTACATGGTACACACTTCTTGATTAACAGATCTAACAAATAGCCAGGAGAAAAGAATCATATTAGACACATGCATGCTGTCACCAAGCTGTTTCTTACACAGAAAAGAGCCAAATATTGATAAAGTAATAACATGTAATCCAAGAATGGCAAAGTTCATCAGAGGAATGGCAATTTCTCATAATAAGAAACAGGGAAAGCATAAAGCCGAAGTGCCGTAAGCACCTTTATGGACAAAACAAGCCTTAAATGAGCAGAAAGTGAACAGGAGGGATATCCCTGAATGTTGAAAAGGCCCAAAAGCACAGGGGCCATTTGAAATTCAAATCCCAAGAAAAACGAGAGAACCATGTTTAAGGTGCGACATCTAGCTATCACTCTCACAGAGATATTTTTCCCCCATCTAAAAGAAAGAGTTATTGGAGGCTCTCCATAAGGATGTGAGTGATGTCGAAGTGAAGAATGTTGCTTTCTCTATGGGGGCTTTCAAGGCTCCTGGACTTGATGGTATCCAAGCCCATTTCTTTCAGACGCAACGGGCTGAGGTGGGGCCTAGGATATGCGATTTAGTGAGGCAAGCCTTCATTGACCCCGCTCACATTAGGTGTGTTAATCAAACCAACATTGTCCTTATCCCAAAGGTGGAGAACCCCATCACCTTGAAAGACCTCAGACCAATATCCCTTTGTAATGTTAGCTTTAAGGTGCTAACGAAACTCTTGGCTAACAGATTTAGATCCTGTATGGATGGCTTGGTTGGGCCCGAGCAGTATAGCTTTATCGCAACTAGGTCAAGCTGCGATAATATTATCATAGCCCAGGAAGCTATCCACCTTATGAGAACCAAGCCTGGTAGGAAAGGGTATGTTGCTGTGAAAGTAGATATGGAGAAAGCGTACGACAGACTAGCTGGGATTTTCTGGAGAACACTTTGAGGGAAGTCGGCCTTCGAGAAAACCTGATCCAGCTAATCCTGGGTTGTGTCTGTACGGCATCTATGAGGATTATGTGGAATGGGGTCGAAGGCAATGAATTTACGCCATTTAGGGGTCTTCGATAGGGAGACCGCCTTAGCCCATACCTTTTCGTTCTCTGTATGGAAGATTGAGTCATCTTATTAAGGCAGAGTGCCGAGGTAATAGATAGAAACCCTTGAAATTTCCAAACAATGGCCCCAACATATCTCATCTGTTCTTCGCGGATGATCTTCTGTTGTTCTCTGAGGCTTCCTTAGGGCAAATGAAAGTCATCAAGAGGGTTATGAAGAAATTCTGTGCGGTTTCTGGCCACAGGATAAATCTGTCCAAGTCTAAAGCCTACTTCTCTAGAAATGTTAACCATGGTAGAGCTTTAAACCTTAGTCAAGAGCTGGGCATTGGGATTGCTCACAACTTAGGCAAATACCTGGGGGGTTCCCCTTATCCACTCGAGAGTCCGGAATGAGACTTTTGGTCATATAACTAGGAAGGTTAAGTCGCGGCTCTCGTCTTGCAAGGGGAAGTATCTAACAATGGCGGGTAGAACAACCCTCATTAAATCAGTTATATCAGCCCTCCCCTCGTATCAAATGCAGTCAACCCTTTTACCGAAAGGTGTGCTCCAGGATATTGAAAGGATTACTCGGAATTTCTTGTGGTCTCAAGAGGAGAGCAAGAAGAAAATGAACCTTGTGGCTTGGAGCCAGATCATGAGACATAAGAAAAATGGAGGATTGGGCATTAAAAACCTTGAGACTCAGAACAAAGCTTTCATTATGAAACTTTGTTGGGCCATGATCACCAAACAGAATGCCCTTTAGGTCAGATGCCTGAGAGCCAAGTATGATTGCGGAGCGAACCCGGTGCCGAGAGTGATGAGGAGTAAGACTAACTCCCTAACTTGGAAGCCTATTATAAAGGTTTGGGAGGAATTTATGTCCGGGGTGGGCATGAGAGTAAATAGTGGGTTATCTACTAAGGCTTGGTGGGACCTGTGGACCCCGCTTGAAAAACCGCTCATAAATTACGCTACTCAAAATCTTCATTGCATCAATCCTGAGGATAGGGTGGCTCACTTTATTACATTGAGTGGAGAGTGGGATGTGGAAAAATGGGTCCGTTTCCTTCCTCCTCGAATCCTTACTTCTGTCCTAAGGGTCAATCCACCATCCAATAACAGGGACGATGAGTTTTGTTGGAGAGGCTCTCCTGATGGCTCCTTTTCTGTTAAATCTGCTTATGTTTTTCTCACCGAACCAACTGCGGAGGCGGTTAATCCGTTTTATCGGAAGATATGGCGTTGGCCAGTGGCTGAAAAGATTAAGTTTTTCTTGTGGCAAGCAACCCATGAGAGGCTGGTTACCAACTCCTCGAGATCTAGGAGAGGCTTGTCAGTGAATGGAGATTGTCCTATAGGCTGCAACTGAGAGGAGAGCATTATATACACCTTGAGAGACTGCAGGAGACCGAGAGCAGTGTGGAGAGAATTTTTAAATCCTAACATGTATTCTACTTTCTTTTCTTGTGGATTCCAAGAATGGCTTGCATGGAACGCTGCGCACCAACTAGGGAAGGCGAGGTTTCGTCGGTGGACATAGGCAAAAATATTTGCCATTGTCTGCTGGACGATCTAGAAGAATAGATGTATTCAACTGTTCGAGGCTAGCGAAGCATCAACGAAGGAGATCTTCCACCAATGCATGTTTCATATAACGGAAGACGCATCGGGTGGAAAATTTTCCCGCCAAATCTTCCACAGGAGTGCTAGCGGTGAAATTCACTGGATCCCACCTCCCGCAAGGACAGTTAGGCTGGATGTTGATGCCTCAGTGTGAAGCGCTGACCAAGCTACTTGTGGAGGCCTCATTAGACATGCACAGGGGCAGTGGATCATGGGTTTTCAAAGGAAACTTGGGAGTGTCACGATCACAGGGGCTGAGATCTTAGCAATCAAAACTGGGTTGGAGCTATGCAAAGCTTCGCAGTTTAGGAACATCCTAGTTTTCTCAGATTCATTGGAAGCGATTAATACTCTGTTGCGAGATAGTGGCCTGAATCACCATCTTCGTGAAGAGATTGAGGTTACCCGAAATCTGTTGTATGACAGTTGGAATGTGAAACTACATCATAGCAAAAGGGATGTCTTGAGGTGCGTTGATATTTTAGCGCAAGGAGCTCACACGGGGAGTTTGACAACACACTATTTTGGAGGTGCTACAAAGCTGCAGAGAATACTTTTTGAGTGACCAGCTATCTGGTACGGGGCGTAGCTCCCATTTCAATTTGTAGAACACTTCAAGCTTAGCTTGCCATTGTAATTCAAAAAAAAAACAAAGAAAGAGTTTCGGTCCCTTTGGATAAACAATGAGAGAAGTAACTCTTTGGTAAAATGACTTATAGAAAATGAATTTTGGATAGAAGTTAGAAAATGTGATTTATGTTTGGATAAATGTTTGGGGAGTGACTTTTTAGGAAAATGAAAACCTATGTGGATAACTGTTTGAGAAGTAATTTTTGGTGGAAAATGATTTAAAAGAACATAAATCTTACAACCTCCCTTCCTTAGAATAAGAATCCATTAACTTTTTAGGGTGATAAAAAAAGCTAAATAAATCACTTAATTATAGCATGCATTTTTGAAATATTTATATACATTGTTAGATTATACACATTTTCTAAATCAAGCAAATTAGTTTGAAAAAAATTATAGATAGATCAGCCAAGTTGCTTCCTTAATCTCTCCAAAAAAATCAGTTAACTCTTATATTAGGGAACAGAGGTAATACTAAATAACACATATTCATATATATATATATATTATTTTATATTGTGATAATTTTCACTCTTCCTAAGAGCTCTCTCCACCAGCATTTTCATTAAATAATAAACATTATTTTATTATACATGAACAGTAATATGGAAGGAGAAGCTGGCTCGAAGGAGCTTTTGCTCCAGAAGTCATTTTGGCAAAAGCTTAGCCAAACACATAACCTTGCTCCAGAAGTAATTTTGCCTCCTCCAAAAGCTTTCCCAAACAGAGAATGCAAATGCATTTTCATCCATTTTGACCATACTAAGAGCAGCTAATTCAAGCATACACCTCCTAATTAATAACGAAATATGAACATAAGGTACTTGGCTTCTCCGCAATCAAGGAGCAAATGATTGAAAAAGGTCTAGACGCACCTTTGCTAGTGCAATATGTTCTAAATCTGGGAAGTGGGTTATTTGATGAGACTCCAACTTGATCCTTAGGCATCTCAATGACATGACTAAAAAGACTGCAAGCAAGTTAAAGTGGATTTCCAAATAACAAAATTCATGCTGAAAGCTTGATAAGTAAAACTCGACAAACATTAAAAACCATAAATACTAAATAAATAGGTGTAAAATACTAAAATCTGTAGATACTTGATTAATACAGGTTAGCCAATTGGCAATTACTCTCTCACGCTAATACATAACCTAGTAGAATCCTACAGCCAAACCAACCCAAATCAAAATACTACATCCAAATCAAATTTCAACTTGATGACGCCACGGTTCTAAAGTTACCAATTAATTCCTTCATCACATACTATTCTTTCTCTAGTTTCTTAACCCGGCCAGGGGAAGATGGTATCGGCCGGCAAATATTAGACAATCACAGAAAATGACACATCAAACTGCAGAATCCATGTGAATGCTTGAACCCAAGAGAAAAATCTTAAAAATGTTGAGAACATGTAAAACCAAAGCGAAAGAACAAATAGTACCATCCATGGGATCGAAGTAAGCCTTGAAACAACGGAGCAAATGGAGCCTTAAGGTTGGGTGGAGAGAGTAGGGGAAGCTGAAGAAAGCGATTCATTCGATAGAAGTTGCCTCAGGCGGTGAGGCACATAGCAGATTGTATGATGTGCGCCCAAACACGCAAGCACTAAATTTTGCAAATTTTTTCAGATTTCCCTTTATGTCCAGTCTCAGACTCTCAGATGCCACAGGAAGCATTTAATTTATTTTTTTATCGGTAATTTCACAAAGGTCAAATTTCCCGTGCAGTTAGAAATTAGAAATATCAAGGGCAAGGATGTATAATAATTCTTAGAAACATGTACTTTATTATAAAAATTAATGTGAGTACCCCGTATAAAATATACAAGTCATAATTTTTTGCTCATAACTAACAAGATCTGTTTAATTGCATGTAGCGTATATTTTTATTATAAATATAATATGAGCTATTTCTCATATTTTCATGGCAATTTATTTGATTAAAATGTAAAATGTTTATAAAATTATAAAATTATTTTAAATCACATGGAGGTTATTCTTATTTATTAGATAAAATTTGAATTAATATTTTAATTAGCATTATCAATTAATTAAAAATTTTCAAGTTACTAATCATGTAAATTGAAATATATAGAATTTCATTAAACTACATAAAAAAAGTGATATTGAATTATGTTTTTATAAAAATATCAAATTATTTAAGGATCAAAGCTATTGTTGGGACTCTTTAAACTTATCATTGGTGCTTCTCACGACACCCATATTTTTTAAAATTATAAGTGCAAAACATTTTTGTAACAAAGAAACACAATTAAATTATGGCATTAAATAATTAAACGTATGAATAGGAATTTTGAAAAGCTCTAGTGGCATCTATAAGAAGAACATTACTTTTTAAGATCAGCTATTTTTATCAAGTTTAAGTCCATAATTAAATTTCCCCTTAAATTTAATTAACTTGGTCAGAAACACAAAAGAAGGAAAAAATTCATAAAACATAAATGTTGAAAGCGACCAATTATTTCTTCCATAGTCTATCATACCCCGAGTATGTTATCTTCTTGTAGGGTTTGACATGCACTACATTTGCTGAGAATACATTAATTTGCTGCCAATGATTTTGTAGCTTAGTTGTATAAAATTTCTCTTCTGAATGGGAGATCATAGGTTCAATTTCACCGGCAATCTCAAGCCATTAGTGTCTGTGTAACATCCCAGCGCCCTCCCTCGCAGATATTGTCCCTGTTTGCAGCCGTAGCCAAGAGCAGGGTTTTGTTCCTCTGGGTGCAGCCGTAGCGACCCAGAAAACGCGTCCACGAGGGAAAGGTATCAACATCCTTATAAGGCATGCTTCGTTCTCCTTCTCAACCGATGTGGGACTTTACAGTCTGCACATCTAATTTTAAAAAAGATGCTATAATTCAGAGACCTTATAGGGTACTAACCACGGTATGGTTTACTTTATACAAGCACCTCAACTTGCAATATATTGACGCAATTTTCTGTCATCAACCCTGATCGATTAGATTACAGTATCTCTACTGTATGAGAACGTAGCCTGCGTCCTGATCAAAAGTATCCCCGGCAGTAGGAGGTAAGTTATTACGGTGAACGCTTTTACGGACTTGAGCATGAGTCTCAGCTTCATGCTGAAACATCCTCACCAGTTCTTGTAGCTCTAGCTTCCTAACTTCAATTTGTTCCTCGTCAACAGGTTTTCTCAGTCCCAGGCAAACCAGACCAAGTGCAATAAGCACTGCTCCTATGAAGAAGATAATGGCTGTGAAGACACCAAATGCATATGGTGTTCTTGCTGCCCCAGGTATTCCATCAACATTGATTCCAAATAGTCCAGTAATGATGGTAAGGACAACACCAACTCCTCCAAATACGCCTAAATTATGGGTCACTCGTAGGCTTCTATCCTGAATTAGTATTCATAAGATGATAAGAACAGTGATGGATAAATCATTTTGAATAAGGTTGGGAATGGCAATGGATTGGGGTAGGACGAAGTTTGCAATACCCATTCTCATCCTGCTATTCATGCTATCAAGTATCTAGATTTATAAAATATAGGAATATGAGGCAAGATTGCCCAAACATGCTCCAAATTCTGATAGGATGTCAAATTATCCGACCCAAACAAGATGAGACATGCAGCGTATTTGTTGGACCTAATTTGTTATCCTATGTTTGAGAATAAGAACTTAGGTGAAAAACTTGGCAACAATACCTGAAGCCAGGCACGGACACTGCTCAGCATAACATCTTGAATGGTGAATAGGCGGTCTCGAACTGCTTCTTGCTCCTCAATCATGGCCCTTGTGCTCTTTCTTACTCCCTCTAACACATTCCTTGCCACATTGCCTCTAACATGTTGGAGAAGCTCAAATACAATCTCCTCTCTCGCATGGAGAGACCACTTTACTCTGATAACCTACAGAGGAAGCACAGTAGTAAAAACAATGGATAATGCCCCAGTCTCTCCTGCATAGTCTATAAAAACTAAGAAGTAAAAGCTATAACATGTGTACCTGAATGATTAACATGAAAGCAATCAACATATTCCATATCTCTATAAACCAACGGCTATTCTTTATGACATCTGCTGTTTTCATCATTAATATCCGAAGATGGCGAAGTTGTTTATCACTTTAGATAAATCTGTTATCTAAATATGATTTTTTTGGCTATACGTTCCTGATACATTATTAGCATCACATTTTCCTTACTAAAATAAACCAATAATTGATATTACTTCACCTGCCTAACTTTTGTTAGTAAGAGCATGAGAAAATGCTCCAATGCCAAATGACATAATGTTCACAAAATCACCATAGAAATTATTCAATAAGAAATTAGCTGACCACAACAACATAAAAAAATGGTATACTTCATGTAAAAATGATCTAAAGAAATATACTTGGGCCTACAATTACTCACGTAGCTCATAATTCCTTCAAAGAAACGCTTTCTCAATCAACATACCTGTCTAGATAACCTTCTGATTTCTTGATTAAGAATTTTGCTTAAAAGGTTTATGTCTTCATGGTTTCTCCTAGTCAAAATGAAAACTCTCAATTTAGTGTGGAGCCATTTTAAAGTAACACTATAATTTGAATCGCCACACATAGTGCACAGTCACAAACCTGTTCATAAACTTCAATTCAATCTCATCAGCTGCCCCAAATATTGATTTACGGAATAACCTGGATAACTAAAGATTATTAAACCAAAGTAACAAAACTGAAGTTTGCAATGAAATGTAGGTGCCAAATTGCTATTCAATCACACCTAGAGTCATGCCTCAATGCAAACATGAGTCAATTCCTAACATAGCAGGCCACCTTTTATAGAGCACGCCTCAGGTACAAAAAAGCCCATATATAGCCAATTTCTGAGCGGAAACAAGCCATACAATCACAATCTAGAACTTCATTTCATTTTTGTTTTTGTTTCAGATTTTCTTGTTTTTGCGCTCTTATCTCCATAAAATCACAAACTTGCATGTTAGAAAATTGAAACATACAGCAAAATAGAGCGAGCTACAAAGGAAAAATGATATTTAGCCAATCAAAAATGCATTTGCTGATACAATGTCGATCATTGACCCCTTTTTTCTTTTGGCCAGGGACCCCCTGATAGTTTCTTAGGAATAATAACAGATTTATGTATCCTCAAGCATATAAATGGTAAAGAAAAAGCGCCAAGTTATAAGGCAATTGTCAGTTTAGTCTTCTTCGTAGAAAGATGTTTCAAAGAGTTCAAACTAAAGCATAGAACACAACATGAAACATGAGATATAATACCACATGCATGACTAGTTTCAAATCCTACTGTTCGCATCAAATGAATCAGATATCAGATAATGTTCTCATTACCTATCATCCCATTGAGAAAGGCGGCATACTAAATGTGCTATAACTGCATGCACAGTTCTTGGCATGTTATATCCTCCAACAGAAAGAAGCTCCTGAACCAAATCAGATTGCTGCAATGAATCGTGTTTTTAAAAGTAGAATGCATATAGTAAATCATTAACTTGTGACTAGATGCCACCAAAGGAACATGCCAAGGAAGAAAAACCTGGACTTCAGTGATACCCAAAACATTCACTCTTGACACGGATCCTTTTACATGCATTACAGTCAATAGGAAGTTTTGTGTGTGCCAAGACCTAAGCACTACAGGGACGTCATCTTCATCTACAAATGGATCACCAGAAGACTGTCCCAAGAGCTCAAATAAAAGACCTCCAGCAACTCTGACTGGGACCTACTTACAAGAAAACAGTTTTAGGAATAGCTGAGATACTAGAGGCCAAAGAGAAAAGGCCTAATAGAATAGGTAAAAATTAATTGCTTGTTGAAAATATTGTTCACAAGAAGGTTGCTTTTTAACATCTATCATGTCTTGGTAGTTGAGCTTGAGCATGCATTATGGCCAAAGTAGATCATTCACAAAGCGGTGAATTAGAATTATTAGTTGACAATAGATTTAAAAAATAGTTGGATAGAAGAAAAAGGAAATGGATAATTTTGACGAACAATATGCTATTGCAGCTTGTATTTGATCTGAAGGCATATAATACATAACACAGTTTACATGCATTTCCTCACTGGTATGTAAAAATGCTTACCGCTGCAAACATGCTCACTGAATTATAAGTGATAATAGTTTATATGCTATCAACATACAAAATCAGCAATCAAGCATCTTGCTCATCCAACAGCATTCATATTTTTAATTCATTTTTGTGGATTCTCGTCTAACAAACAGCAACCCAACAAGCTTCCAGACCAGAAACAAACAAGTAACGCCATTGAAGAGATTAGATGTGACCCATTGCTAAATCTCGCTAACGCTATTGAAGAAGGTCAAAATACTTGCTATTTTAACACATACTACATTCAAAGATCATTTTGTGCACAATTCACATTCAAGATATTTTCCCCAAAATTTTTGCAATTTAAGGAAGTCATTTCTTTAATTACTCTCTTTAAAGTTTAAGTATATGCATCTCTGATTTTCTGGCTGACATTCTCGCTGGTCTTGTAAGCTTAGCCTAACATGGCTTCAAGAACTTGATATTGCACATGGAAATGATCTTTAGCAAAACGGATTGTTCAAAATCAGATTTGAAGATATTACATTTAAGAGTAGAAAAAATGAAAATACAATTTACCTCATAGAGAAGGTGTTTCATCCGCTCACTTATTAGCCGACTTTCATCTCTTAGAGCTACACTAATGGCAGGATGAAGCCACTGAGCATTTCTAAGCCACACCTCAATGTTGGGGTGACCAGCGGACACATTGCACCACCATAAAGGCCCTGACGGACGCTCCCAATAGGGAGCTGCTAAATCTGCCACTGTGAAATCATCTTCATCATCTGCAAACTCAAATTGCTGAAAGGCCCAGACTCCATCAACCTGAACTGTTTGGACAAGCTCCAAAATTCTCGTCCAACCAATTGGTAACCAATGGCTATGCTCATGTTTTTCGGCAGCATTAAATTGGCTAGACTGAAAAAAATGGCCATCTTTGCCACATGAGGTATGCAACCGACTACCACTAGAATGAAGTGCAGATGATGACTCTGAAAACTTTTTTCTATCTGGTCTCAGGGAAGCTCCGCTTGAAACATTAGTAGGGACATACATCTTAGGATACTCAACATCTATTTGTTTTTTATCTGGGATCTCTGAAGGGAAACTTGATTGAACTGATTTTCGTTGACCTTGAACAAATTCAAAGGCACAAATAAGCCCATCAGTCCAAAGGTCATTTTGAGAAAGATTATCCTTAACATCACAAGTTTTAACGCTTGCAGGGTTCATCTTTTGGCTCAGGGAGTGCGAGTAGTCTCTTATTCACTCACTTTCATCTCCACCTAAGAGCATGTACCAAATAAAGCATCCAACATGTGTCGTCATGTCGAGGTATCTTTGGAATAGAAACTTCACAAAGCACACCACTCTTCCATGAACAGCTTCATAAAGTACAGACTCTATCATGTGATGATTGGAGAGAGAGAAATTAGTACTACACCTTGGGTTAGTTCATCAAAAGAAAAATTTTCTAATTGACCATAAATTAATTGTGTGGTTTTGAAGGAAAAACTGTGTATTCAGGATAGTCCGGTATTTTACTAGAAAAATAAAAAAAGAAAAGGCACAAGCAAATAAACAGCCACTATTCCTGCAGCTCTTGTGCCCATTTAATTTTAAACAAAGGTTGCATGTCACCTGAGGCTAACTTACGTGATAAGGGAAAGGTGAGATAGCTTAGGTGGTCAGGGTAAGACAGGATTAGCATCAAGGTTAAAATCATCCTCCATGGAAAGAATGCATAGAAGTCGTCATAGAGATGTTCCAAGTGTAACTAACAAGTACGATATAATATATTTTCTCAAGAATGGAGTTCGCTAGTCTTTGTATCCAGAGGTAAAGATACGAGATACAATACGAGTAAAATGTTTAATAATTCAGATAAGAAACCAGAATTAGTCAGGCATGTTAAGCAAATAAGCAGAAGATCAAAGAATTACTCTCAATGGAAACCTATCCGTCTGAATTACCGTGTAGATCGTGTTAGCGACGATCATTTAAATATTGAGCTGTTTCCATTTTCATTTCCCGGCTTCCCCACTTCCAAACATCCAACTTCATATTTTCAACAGTTAAAAAGCTTCGCTATCAATCCCTAGGAACACAGCCATCTAGAGAACTATAGATCCATCAACAAATTACTCGTGCTAAAAAACAAAAGTATTGTGAAGACAATGACCCGAACCAAGGATAACTACGAGAATAACAAAATTTGGAATCAGATAATAGACGTGAATAAGCACGAATACTAAAGCTAACAGGAAAGAAAAGAATAACTATAAAGTCAAGCATTTGGAGACTTACAACTCAAAAGAGAACCTAGAAACTCCTGAACAGAGACAATTATAACTGGAACACGAAGAATAAATTCATAATAACAATGCTAATAATTGAGGCATACCATCACTAAAGTTATAAGAAAAAGAAGTCTAGTTTGCCACTGGACGATGGCGGTGGTTCTGACAAGCCCTGCGTAAATGGTAAATGGTAGATGGTACAGAGGCAATAACCAGAAGTAAACTAGTACACTCGCTCGCTTGGCAAACATGCGCCGGGGTGATCGCTCATGGTTGCTGATATACGCCGAGGTCGCCGTCTATGATCGCATTTTGAGCCGATCAGGGCGGGGACACAACACAGCGTACAGCCGGTTCCAAGTAACAGTTTATTATTAATTTAAATTTATTTTTACACTTAAAATGAAAAGATGTATTATCGGTCATTATTTCTTGTATTTTTTTTCCCCAAAAGAGAAACGCTTCGATTAAATCTAGAAAAACCACATACATAGTCCAAATACAATAGAGAAACAAAAACCTAAAATACAAAACAACATAGTACTAGCCTGAATAAACGAAAGAACAAAATCAACCTTGATCATCATCTAAAACATTAGTTATTGTTGTAAGTATTTTAACGAATACTTATATTTTCTTTTTTATAAAACACTTTTTATCGCATTATTTAATATGTACAAATTTTAGCTTTTTGGGGTAAAAACTTTGTATGCAATTCATAGTAAAATAGATTTTTTTTATAATTCAAACAAAATATCTAGTAGTTATCCAAAGTAAGATGAGCATTGATATAATTATTATTTTTTATTAAATGTTACTTATAGCATTACTATGGTTCATTTTTAAGCAATGTATGCGAGATCGGACTGGACCGGCCGGCTCAGTCCGGAAACCGGCGACTCGGCCGGTAATCCGGTCCGATCTGATGGCTAACCCCGGGTTAGCACCGCTGTCGGGATGTCGAAGAGGGAGATGGAAGGAAGGAAGGTGTTAGCGATGGAAGGTACTGCACACACCTCATAACCAGCTTTCGCCTCTCTTTGGTTCGTTTCCAGCTTCAGTAGTACCGCTGACACTGTTGTTCCAGCTCTGAACCCAAAACACGCACCAGCTTCGCTCTCGGCACAGCAAACGACTCCTCTCGGCCAAACCAGCTCTGCGGCGCCTCCGTCTCTCAGCTCAGCCTCCTAGTTTCTCAATCTCCAGCTGCTCGTGCCCCTCTGGTTCAAGCACAGCAGACAGCCAAGCACAGCGCCTGCTTCTCATTCGCCCCACCTTCTGCTTCGTTCCCTTCCAGAATGTGAGAGAGAGGGGGAATAGTGGATGCAAGCAATAAAAGCATTGCGTATGAGAGGGGGCAGCAGAGTGTCAAACTATTGATGCATATTTCACATAAAAAACACCTATTTTATAATTTTTAGATATAAGATATATATTTTAACTTTTATTTATAACCGATTTAACACCGGTTTGATTACGGTCTGACCCACTAACCCTTGACCCACTGTCTTATCCGGTTCAGTCACCGATCCGGTTTCCTATACCTTGTTTTTAAGGCAATTTCTCCTTCGTGGAGTCTTCTCTCTCTCTCTCTCTCCTGAGTGCGCTTCCCTGTGAGTTGGGTGCAGTTCTGGTGCCTTCCTCTCCGGCCCTTGCTAGAGAGGAGGTCGTCCGGCTTGGGGGTGGTGGTTGAGGTTTTTTCTTGTCTTTTTGTGTTCTGTGTGGGGTTGCTTTGTTGTTTGGGGTATGGATTGAGGGACGAGAGGTCGAATCGAGAGAGGAGATCGGGGGCTCAGATGCGAAGCTGAAGGGAAGGCGAAGGCTAGGTGGAGGCTTCAGATTCTTGGTGTCAGGGGGTTTGTCGGCTGCAAGATTTTGGGAGCTGCTTGGTCCTCTTGCTTTTGCTTCATATCTAGTTTGGAATCTTCGTTTTTCTTCGATTTGGTTTGGGCTCGTCTCTGGTTTTTCCCTTTAGTGCTGGTGGTTTGAGGTTAAGAAGGTGGTGTTGGTCGTTTTGTCTTGAGGCCGATGAGAAGCTGGCGGTGTTGACAGCAGCATTTCTTTCCTCATGGTGGAGTCCGTGTGGAGTTTGGAAATATACTCTCTTTGTAGCAGAAAGGTTTATGCACTTGAGAGATTTGATGGTGAGATTCTTTGAACCTACATCCCTCTGTGCTGACACTTTTGGTGTGTCCTCTTGGTTCCGGCGATGGCATCGGCGGCGGCTCATCTGTCTCTTTGTCTATGTCTTTGTTTTAGGGTTAGGGTTTGAGTTTGGATGTGTGTTTTGGGCTCTGTTGGGTTGTAATGTTTGGACTTTTTCTTGTTTAGTTGGGTCGTGCTGTTTTTATGCTTTGTTTTGTAGTTTCCTTGCTTAATATATCATTTTCTCTTGTTGGCAAAAAAAAAATACAAGATATTTTTAAGGAATTTTTAATAAGAAAATTCACCGTACAAATTAATGAAATACTTCTACCAAAAATAACAATTGATAAATAATGGTTCCCATACAGTTGGCAAAAGAAGTTTCCCATACACCAAATTTAGATAAATGCCCACAGAAATGTCCATAAATCCATTATAATATGATGCCCACAGAAATGTCCAGAATCCTAGTAGATATTTATTATGCCCACAGAAAAAGACAGTTGAAACGCGAATGGATGGTGTGGCACTCTAGTATGCAAGTATTTCTCCCAAATTTAATTTTCAAATATATTCATAATCATTTTCTGGCCAATACCATTATACACGTCATAAAAGATATTTAGGGAGACAAATCGAGGAGTCGAAGGTTGTAAACTTGTAATAATGACTTGTTCCCTCCCCTCAATGGTAGAAATCAGTTTACTTGAAATACTTTTTAGAGAAAGATATAGAGCTCATCTGCATTATTGCAGCCTCCATGGAAGTGAATATTCTGTGTCCTCATTTTACCTGAAACAACTTCCAAGACACGCAGCTCGCAGTGAATTGCTCTAGTTCTGCGATAACAAATTCTATACCTTGCGGGTTTATGGGCACAATATCTGAGACGGAAGATAGGGCAGTATGCAAAGAACTTTCCACTATGACCAGTAAAAGAAGAGTATAAAAGGTTGGAAAACGTACTAAGTAGACCAAATTAGCACACTCAGTTCCTACGTTAAACATCACGACAGTAATAGTGTAGAATACAACCTCGTGGCAAAGGGCAGCAGCCAGTCAAGGTCACTTTAGACCACATAATGATACATTTAAATTATTAGGACCGTAACGCCCCTGATTGGCCACTTTAAACTCACACCCAGACCAAACCCTGAAAAACCAGGAGACATAGGATTAGTAGCTGTTTTGCCATAGTTGTTGGGACTGCTTGGCGGCTTGTTGGCTTTGAGATCCGCCTAGGGATGCTTCCCTAGGATTCTGCTGCTGATGTTCCAGAGAAACACCAGTCTGAGAATGGTATAAATTAGGATAGCCTAGAGGTCCAAAATGCTGTGAAGGCTGCTGGCCTTGCCGAAATCCACTGGATTGTTGATTCTGTCCCTGAAAGCTGTAATATGTGCTTGCTGGAAGTGCAGACATCGTTCGAGAGCCAGGTGCATGCACCCACATGGCAGAATTATCATTCTGGCAAAACAAGAAAAAATATTTCACATGAATTTCGCAGGCAAGAAATACAGCTCCAACAGACTTCTTTTTTCCCCTTCTTTTTTGTGTGTGTGTGTGTGTGGGGAGTCTCTACAGTTTCTCACAAACTCAGGTTAAAAAATTTTAACAGGTCATTTCCAGAGTGATGCATCCCTACTTGGTCAGAGTTATGAAAACCAATTAAGGTAATCCGTTTTGAGGCTGAAGATCTTGGTACCTGCTGTAGTGATATCAAATGATTATTGTCCTTGTACTGTGAGTTAATAATATCATCATAGCCAATGGTTGTGCCAGTGGGAGCAGCGGGTGGATTCAAAGGGAAATTTCCTCCAGGAATGCTGGTGGAACTTCCAAAACCATATGCAGATGCAATAGCTGCTGACTGGGGCAAGCTACTGACAGAAACACTGTTTTTGTACTGGGGAAGGACAGCTGCAAGAGATTGGTGGTATGTGCTATTTCCAGCAAAAGCCTGCTGAAAAGCTGAAGGCATATAGGTATAGCTCTGAGGCAAGAATGGATAGCTTATCATGTTAGCAAAATGTCCCATAGGAAGCGTAGGTTGGGAGTAGGGATGCACAGCGAGATGTTGAGGAACTGCAGGTCCTGTGGCAATGCCAGCACCAGGCAGGGATTGTTGTGGATTAGGTTGAGGTGTAGAAATGCTACTTGCTCTTAGAGCCTGCATACCAGGATGGATAAATCATCAAATGACTGAACACATGAAATCACCCTCTTTCCTAAACCCAAAAAATAAGTTATATATCTGACTCGGCAAATGCAAAAGCAGATGAGCAACACAATTTGATTACATGCTCTACAATTGCACTGAGAAACAAAAAAGAGGATATCAAGCAACTATGGCAAAACATTAACAGCTTCCCAGAACGTGACTCCATTAAGTATGAAAGTAGGTATCCCTTTTTCATAAGCATATCAAATTCACGAGTCACTAGGCCAATGCTACAGAAATACCAGGATGAAACCACACAGCTTAAAGAGTCTTGCACCATAAAAGGCTAAGGATAGGACTTCAAAGTCGAATAGCCATTGAAAAGCAAGGCATGACATCTAGCCATAAGAGTTCGTAGAGGCCACAGTAACATTATTCATGGGCACTAACTTAAAAGCTCAAGCTTTCCAAATGGAAGTTTTTGATATAATATCCGAGCCTGTGTAACCAGATGGCCAAAAATTATATCCTTGCTGCTTCTCATCCTCCTAATTCAGACTAAATTTCAACACAAGGCATGTTAGCCTTTGCTTTATTCACCCAACGGGTTTTCATATTAGGGGCAGGTATTAGAGTAAAATTATTCATGAAACTAAACAGAAGCTTTTAAATTAAATGGTCATTGACAAAATCAACATGCAAAAAACCTAATTTTAGGATTGATACTAAATCGTAATACCAAAACATGACTGAAACGCTCCACTGTCATTGAATTACCAAAAGTTAAATGAAAAAAATAGCCCTACAACATTCAAGTAGAATGAATGGATTTCAGGTACACACACCAGCACACAGGAAACAAATGGAAAATTCATTTACAAAACATAAGCAGCAAATAGAGCCTATGTGACCAAATGGTATGAAATGTGGTCAAAAAGGCATTGAAATTCAGGTACACAGTTGATGAAATTCAATTACAAAACATAACCACCACACAGGAACAGCACAAAATAAAATTCATGCAGTAAAGCAGCAGCAATCACACAGCAAAAGTTGAAAGAAAAAAAGAACTCCTAACTAGGGAGGCTGGACCCAAAAAAAAAAAACAGACATCATGTAGAAACTGAGAAGAACGGACAGTTTGAAAAGCATAAGCAAATAGGCTTATGTTATAGCATATCTGTAGGAAGTACAAGACCACTACAAGATGACAGGTCAAATACAGGAGAGAATAATGGAGTGGCGACACAAATGGCAAGCATCATTAAAAAATCAATAAGTTCTTTTTATATAAACAATTTTTAACGTAAAAAATAATTTTCTAGCCCAAGAAAAAAAATTACTCTTTTGGGAAGCTCATCAAGGTACAGAGAAATTTAAATATGATAAAGTAGAAACGCACCTCTGACACTGATAAGGTGGGACCACCAATTGAAGATGTGTTGCTATATTTTGTCGCCAGTGATTGTGCTGTAGGGAAGGGTGAGTATGGGATATCCTCCCTTGAGGTTTGAACTGTTGAAGACAACAAAGCGCTTGGCAAAGAATTTGTATATGCCTGCTAAAATGTCGAAACTAAAATTTAGATGTGTTGTAGGATTGACAAATATAAATTAAAGGTAGAATAGAAAAACTAAAAGATTAACAATTGTTATAACTAAATTAGCACAAAAGAAATGGATGCGTGGTATTTATGGTACGAGATACACTATAGTTTAGAGTAAGTTACATTGCAGACAGATTTTATTCAACAAAGCAGCTTGGGAGGAGTGAAATCCTAAAATCAGCTTTTATCAAAAGACTTGTACAATCAGCTCAAAATCTTGTGTTAGAAGGTCAAACTGATTCACCTCATAGACCACAGCAATAGAAATAAGACTCTTCAATTTTCAAAAGCTAAGCATCTTATGTCATTTTAAAATTGACTGGAACTCATAGAAGACGCAAAACAAGGATCAATAGTGAAGCTTCATGAATCTTCAACTTTATGTAATTTACCATAACACTTGAGAAGGGAGCAAGGTTTTGCATCTGTGAACTTGTCTGTGAATGAGTAAACGTGACATCTGGTTGTTGGGTGTTTTCATAAGCAAATCCTTGTGAAGATTGAGGAAATGAATATTGATTTCCTGGAGCAGTTTCAGCGGGTGCAGAATTTAAAACCTCTGGCTGTGAAATGGAAGGAGATTCATATGTTTCAGCACCTACACCAGTTCTATGCACCAAATTTCCTTCTGAAGTAGTAGTAAGATGTTCATCCCCAAAATAGTCAGAATTCCTGTACAAAAAAAATGATACTTAGTCGTTTACCAAAAAAAATGATACTTAGTCAAGACAACTGATGGAAGACAGAAAATTACAATAGTGTACCTCATCACAAAATAACCATACCTTGCATCTGAGGGCTCAATTGTTGAGGCATCTGTTGTAGCGGATGTCTCCTCCAAGTCACTTTTCAAGGGCCTAGAAGAAAATTGCCCAGATCCAGAAAATGCAGCGTTTGCTCCAGATCCAAAACTTCCAAAGCTCAGATTTAAGCATTCTGGATTGTGATGTTGTAGGTGATTTGGAATCACTACAGATGGACAGTCCTCCTCTGATTCTGACCCCTGATCATCTTTGAGCAAGTTTAACTTCTCCATGTCTACAGCCACTGATGAAATACCATTTTCAGCTGGCAGGCAGAAATTAAGAACTTAAGACAGGCTTTATACAGACACAATTCTAACAATCATACAGTATTCAGCTTCAGATAATAAAAGTATTACGATAACAAGATCGAGATACACAACTTCACCATTCACACAGAAGGAGGGGGAGGGGGAAATGAGCAAAACCGCTAAAGCAATAACTACTTTAGCTTAATTCATCAAAGGGGGAAAACAAGAATGACTCCTGCTGTTTTAACCTATAATGTTTTTAGATTCATCCTGCATCTATTTGCTTAACCTCAAATATGCATAAAACAAGGTATCACAGAAATGGTAGCTTCATACCAGCTCCATCCAGTGGCATTAATGCTCTGATTACTTACTGGTTTAATACTCCCAATTCATACGTGCTTCATTCTCTACAATAGAATTCTTTGGCAGACATATATCTTCAAAAGATGCAAAGTCATAACAAGATTGAGAGGACAGTACAAAATGTAAAGCGTTGGATCACCTTCATTATTATCAAAAGGATGGCTGAGAGATCGGTAAGAACTTAAATCCTTGTACAGGTTTCCATCGAAAGATGCACCTCCAACATTATCATCTGATACACTTTTAGCAGATATAGTAGCAGGCTCAACATTGTCTGCATTCTCAACAGGATCTTCTTCATCTATATGTTCATCAAAGTGTGATGTCTGCTGCCAATTAGCTTCACCCAAGTTAGATGAGTTTGCAAAGAGATCAGAATTTGCATGCATATCAACAACAGAAGATACACTAACAGCTGGATGGGGATCGATTGAAGGCCATTCATTATTCTTTGAGACACTCTGGCTTAGAGTAAAGACTTGCTCACTGTTTGTCTCTGAAACCTTAGGAGCATGACTTTGCAATGGATGTAAATTGTGGTGTGATGCTGCCGGAGGGGCCAAAACATTTTGATGATCACCACTGTGGGTAGAAGAGTTAGGCATGGAACCCTTGACCTGAGGCCTGCCCATTTTAACAATATCAGCCATTGACATTTGGCCAGAGACCCCCATCCAAGCAGAATGCAATCCACCATGATGTGATGCAGAAGATAGCCCGTCAACCACACCTATGCCACATGTTCTATTATTTTCAGTAGCCACGGAATCACTGCAACAATGTAGAACGAAGACACATGAGAACAAGATTGAAAATCCAAAAGACCAAAATACACTAGATACAGAGCGATCATACACACCTACCACCACAAAATTGTGCTCTCAATAATATAATTCCATATTCCATTTTGTAACATATTACAAGAATAGTTTTGCTCAATGCTAAAATAATTGCTTTAATTTGAGATAAAGTCAAACAAAGGTGAACACAAAGCTTCAATATCATAAACATGCCCAGTAAATTGCAAGGAGCAGAAAGTAATTTATATAGCACATGGAGATTATGCCAAGATATTCACTTGAAGGCCAGAAATAAAACAGATCATTCATCATTTACAATTTTATTGCGCATACATATTGAAGAACTGAAGACTGGCTACAAATTTTGGACAATAAAAACCAGTAGTACTAGTATCCTCCTGATGCGCACAAAGCCTTAGAAGAATAGAAGGGTATATAATAAACATGGTTAATGAAAACTCGCCTTCCACCCCAACCTCATTAAAAAAAAAGGTAAAGATACCTGTAGGATGAAGGTCGCTGGTTCACATTATTCCCTGCAGTGCTGGATGCAGAAGGCATAGAGCCTCCATAAACATGCATTCCATTTTCCCTCTTGTGCAAAGGTTTTCCCTGGAGGAGGCCAGAGTCTGACCTCCAAAAAGGCTAGAAGTTAACGAAAATTAAGTTGTAACATTGTATGAATTTAAAGTTTGCACCAATTGACTTGCAGCGTGTCAGACACTAGTAAAAGAAAATAGAACCCGTCACCCAAATACCATTACTACCTAGTTGGTTTGTGCCACTACGTCCTCCATAACGGTCAGTGCCAGTCCTACTACCACGACTAGATGTGTTATTTGTCCCACGTGACCTGGTATCAATTGTGTCCTTACTCTGAAGCAATAAGGCAAGAACAGGTAAAAAAGACAAGGAAACCATGTAATATCAAAATGAATAAGCATATCCATAAATAACCTAACTGAGAATTTATTCTCAAGCACATGTACATATCAATATTTCCATGAAGTATCTCAGAAACACGAGTAATTTGAGCCATATAAACCCACGCCCAAAAAAAAGCCAAAATTAAATAAACAGAAGAAAGACAAAACTAGTTATTGTACACACTCTTAATGATATAAGCAACCAACTGTCAAACACAAATTAAATTTCAAATAATGTGAATAAAATGTGTGCTTCCTGCATAGACGCACCTCTTTTTTCTTTTCTCGTTTGCTCTTCACCTCGTGAAAAGGATCTACACAATTCATAAACTTAAGATTAGAAATTAAGACATCCAAATACTATATATGTAAGTGATATATCACCAGCCTTCTGACCGCTTTATCTCCAAGTTATTACATACAAAATCTAAGTTTACATCTCTAGATGTCACGCTAATTTATTTTTAGACTTGTTGAATTCTCATTGTCAAATAAGGATCAAACGGATCCTATTGAAAGCTGCAACAGCCTTTGCTCCAACTGAGAGAGGAGGGGTCATGGGCGGACCTATGTACCTTTCACCGGGTGCAGCCGCACCCCCTGACTTCCAGAAAATTAGGTATATATTAGTACTATGTGATTTATTTTGTACCCACTCATATGCTAATTTTGAACCCACTAAATTTTTAGTCAAATTCTTCTCAAAAGATATTAAGAATAAATCTCATTTATCTTCTCAAAAAATAATTTGTACCCCCTAAATCAGGTCCTAGGAGGGGTAAAGGGTAAGTTTAACGACAGATAGAACATATAGAGCGAGTAGAAAAGCATGTAACTTGAATTCCAACCAACAACCACAAAATAAAGTTAGACCTACGCAGCTTTAGTAAACTCAAAAAATAAAAGCATATCACGTAAACTCAAACTACAGGCAGCAAAGTTTTTTATTTCTCGCCCATCCCCAAAATAAACTCCACTCAAGAAGCAACAGTTATATAGGCAAGACGGAGACCAGTTTCCCCGACCCAGAGAATAAATCATACAGATGCTTATATTATATTACCATGTAGGCGACAGATGATAACAACCAAAAAATGGTTAATAAAATCTTCTCAAACACAATGAAAGAGTACAAATCGTTGATGAGAGAACCTTGGGAGAGGAGGCGACTAACAGCTTCGTTCGGGTCCATGTTACACTCTTTAAGCATCGCATAGATCTCATTCTCCGGGAAACTATGTACAATCTCCTTCAGGCTCTGCACCATCTTCCTCGACGCCGCTGGAATCCCCGAAATCCCATTGCTATCTTTGCCATTGTTGCCTCCTCCTTTGCTACCCATCCTCTATTCCACCTTCCCTCTCCCGACTATATGCTCCCCGACCAAACCCAGATCTTCGACGCCTCAGGGGGATCGCTCACTTCGTCGCTTGCTAGGGTTCCGCCGCGCAAAGAAGGATATCTCTGTCTCTCTCTCTTTCTCGCTTTGCACCGAAAACCCCTTGTCACTCGCTCCCTCCCTCCTTTTCTCTCTGCACGGGCAAATTTTTTAATATATTATTTTCTGTAAATAACCATAATTTTGTTACAAACTGATTCTCCCTCTTCTATTCATCCTCAATCATTGCACCTCTCAGGTCCATTATTCAGAGAGAGAAGATACGTTCGTTTACTGATTATCTTGACCAATACTTAGTTTTTTTTAACCCGTTTAACAAATTACCATAAACCACTTATAAGTGTTTATTCACATAAGTCGAGGCAAATATATATAGGAGATTATCTCGTTTTACAGAAAAATACTGTTAAACGTGCTTATGAAAATAAGCTCCACCTTCCCAAACATGGCCTTTATTTTTGTTATATGTGAAATTTGATCATAATTTATTGTGTCCGTTTGAAAATAAAGTAGATAAGTACTTTTACGTAAGTCAAGATAACTATATGAAGAAGATTATCCCGTTTTATAGAAAAATATAGTTGAACGTGCGTTTGATTTTTTCAAATACTTTGACAAACAAATCCATTATATACATTAGGCCAACAATCCTCTAAAATCTTACATTAAACGATGAACTTAAATTCAAATTTTTAGACACAATCACATTTAACACTTAACAGCTTTGTTTTGAACAAAATTCCTTCTTTTGACGAGTATTTTTATTAACACTTCAAGGAAACAAATGTTATGCTTTACATTTTATCTAATATTAATAAATATATTAGTCAAACAATGGATACATTTTGGTTCTGAATGCATAACCTTGACCTAATGTTTGGTACGTGGAATTGATTTTGATGGAATTGGAAGTGAAACTGAAAGTGGAAATGAGATTAAAAGTATGTTTGGTATGTTGAAAAAAGTAAGATATTATTTTGATTAAATATTTATATTTACAAGGTAAAAAGACTAATGTACCCTTCTAAAAAATTAAAAAATAACTGAAGAAGAAGCCTTCAACCGGGGATCGACATTTGACTGAGAAAA
This sequence comes from Vachellia pachyceras, assembly GCA_025593235.1. Classification (NCBI taxonomy): domain Eukaryota; kingdom Viridiplantae; phylum Streptophyta; class Magnoliopsida; order Fabales; family Fabaceae; genus Vachellia; species Vachellia pachyceras. The sequence continues at coordinate 6,910 of JANTPZ010093739.1, read as the reverse complement.
AGCCTTCACCGTCACTACCATCGTCACCATCGACGGCGGAGAAGCCTTCAACATACCAAAGAAGAAGCCTTCACCGTCGCCACCATCGTCCCATCCACCAGCACAGTCACCGTCGACAGAGAAGAAGCCTTCAACGACACCATATCAGCGCTCAACGACGGGGACATTGACGGAGAAGAACCCACGCTCTCATATATGAAGTTGGAGGCATCGACATTTGAGAAGCATTGGCATTTGAAGTTGATCAAGAAGAACAGTGAGAGCGCTGGAGACATCAATGCCATATCAGCACCGACTTTGTAAAGCTTGCAAGACATTTCCCTGGCTTCGCATTTGTGCGTCGTCGAAGGCGGCGGAGGTGGAGTTGCATACGTGTGTCGTCGAAGGCAAAGGAGAACAATAGGGAGAGGAGCTACGTGCGTACGTCATCGAAGACAGCGGAGAAGAACATGGAGGAGCTGCGTGCGTCGTCATCAAGAACAGAAAGAGGAGCAGGGGTAAAATGGCGAAGGCATGGGTTCCATGGAAGTGGAACTGAGTTCATAGGGGTAGACCATAGAACCATCATTTCTCACCTCTGATAGAAATACCAGTTCCATGGAAATGAGATCCATCTTACCAAACATGTCAAAACCTCAGTTCCAATTCCAACTCCTCACTTCCATGCTACCAGACGGGACCTTATATACTTTGCCATCCGAATTTGTAATCTTTTCCTGAATTATCTCTACCCAATGCGCATAAAAATAAGTGAGCATCCATCATCGGTTATTTCAATGTAGGATTAAAAAGGTGTGTTAGGAAACGAAGCTCTTAGAAATAAATTAATTAATTAATTTAATCAATACATATTCACAAATTAGTTATTTAACTAAAGATACAAGGGATTACTTATTATTGATTTGGCATTGGCTTTACATCTTGGGATTAAATGCAAAATGTTTAATATCAAGAATTGTAGTACAATGCAATAATGAGGTCGTTCTCTTATTAATGAGTCTAAATTTAACTTTCCTTAGTAAACTAAGAGTCTAAAATGCAATAGAATATGGGGTTGATTTGAAAAATTGGTTTTCTTAATTAAAACTAATTGAATGAAAAAACATTAAATCCTAAACTGCTATTTTTAATATTCTTTTTAAGATTGGAATGAATAAAGACAATTGGGTTGAAATGTATAATATGGAAGACACTTTTGGAAATGAGTAAATGACTATCTCTGTTCAATTAAACTAATGGGAATTTTAAAATCATCAAATCTAATAGAAAATCCAAACAATCTCATTGATTCTAATATTTTTAATTAATAGTTACTCATACTATCGCATTCATAAATATTACTTAAAAGCACTATTAAAATATCACTTAATGTGTGAATTTAATTAAATTGATGTGCTTGTATCCTCTATATAAATGCACAGTCACTAACATTTAAATTGATTAAATCATATAAATCAATAATCACTGAAGCAAATATAAATTCATTCAATCATTTAAATTACTATATAGATAAAAATTAGGCAAGTAACAACAATCCAACACAACCGTAATTATGTTTAATCACAGTCACGTTAAGTATAATCAATCCTAAAATTAAGAATTTTAAATAATTAACTAAAGCAGAGAGTTAAATTGAAATGACTCCCTTGAACTCAAGCCATTAACTCATTTTCAAGAAGCAATTAGATTTAGACACACATAATCATAAAATCATCTCCAACAAAGTATGATTAAGCAACCATGGGAACTGAATTGGAGGAAGTGACGGAGAGGATGAGATATGATGATTCAGAGGTTCACTCATCAAGGTCGCGTTTGGTGATCTCCAAAAATACTATTACCACAATTTCATGCAGTAAAACAGTGTTAGATGAACAAAAATATTACTTTCATCTAAACTAACAAGTGAGTTCCATTCAATGGTATAAACTACACTTTCAATGTAATTTACAATTTAGTAGATGAATATTAAATATGGATCTTATCTTAATTTATATAAGTGTATTTTTTATAACGCTCATCAGATTAGGGCATATGTAGATTAGATTGACCCATGCACTCTCATTATTTTAAGGGTTGACCCTCTCTCCGCCGAAATTATCCTCTGTCGGTTCTCCAGTTGGAGCATACGACACTTGTTTTGGGGAGATTTATTATAAGGTCCCAAGAAAGAAAGTTATTTATGAAAAAGTCCCAAGAGATTGTCAATGACAAGTCGATGAGCACCATTGATAAGTGGAGAGCTGTCATTGATAACTCTTAGGACCTTTTCATAAATAACTTTCTTTCTTGGAACTTTACAATAAATCTCTCTTCGTTTTGGCGCAGGCAATGAAACTCAAGAACAAATGGCTAACTTTCACGAAATGAATGGATTGTGAGCAATGTCAATTTACGAAATATCATCACTCTTTTATTTTTATGTGTTTGGATTAGTTTTTTAAGAATAATTTTAAAGAGAAGAATGAAAAAAGTGATTTTTGAAAATAAATTTTAAAAAATAGTTTTTATAAAATAACGTGAATTTGAAAATTGCCTAAGCTCACAATATCTTAATCCTTGGCGTTAATAGTTAGCATGGTCAAAAAAAAAAACTTGGCGTTATATAAGTAGCTTTCATAAGATACTATTAGATTTGGATGTAGTCTCTAAGAATGGTTAATTACCCTTCCAGACTAAAAGACACAATATCTCACAATTTCCAACCGTATATTGTAACATCCTCAGAGTTATCCCTCGTAGATATTGTACATATTGTAAATAGAGCAATGTTTTGCTCTCCTAAAGTTCTACAATACTCCAGAAAACGCGTCTACGAGGGATGGCTCTGGGGATGTTACAAGTGATATCAGAGCCAGGCCTCTGGTCGGTGTGCCAGCGAGGACGCTGGCCCCATAGGGTGGATGTGAAGTCCCACATTGATTGGGAAGGAGGGGTGTAGACGCATTTTCTGGGTTATTGTAGAAACCCAGGGAAACAAAACATTGCTCTGTTTACAACAGGGACAATATCTACGAGGGAGGGTTATGGGGATGTTACACATATATTACATTATTGAGATGTAATTTCACTGCCAAGATGCTTTCATATTTAGAAGAGCATTTGGTTTTCTCAAACCCATATTCAATAGTGTTTTTCACAAATCAAGATAATCTCATTCACATATTTAACTCGTAAATCTTAAAAGCACTTATTCACCGCTTTCTTAAACGGATATTTAATTAACTTTTACATGGTGAAAGCAACCTCTTCCAACATATAATGAATCTGTTTGAATTAATGTTAAATACTACTTTTATAAAGCTATTTACAATCCGGAAAGTAAGGCTATGTTTGGTTTGATGGAGGGGAAAGGGAAGGGATGGATAGGAGGGAATGGGAAAGGATGGAATGGTATAAGATTACCTTATTTGGTTTAGTTAGAGGGGAAGGAAGGGGGAGGATTTTTAATAATCTTTTGTTTGGTTCAGGAGGGGAAGGGAGGGAAATTAATAATTAATTTACCATTTTACCTTTATAAGTTGATTTATATTTATTTATTTATACAATTTATTTAAATTAGTTTCCACTCATGAAAATTAATCACGCATTCTATTTAATTAATTAAAACAATTATTAAGGTATTTCTATCATATAATTTATTTAAATAATTAAAAAATAGGATTTATATGTAGTTTAGTTTCACAATACTTAATTTATGCTTAACTTGCCACCTTAATCCAACTTGCAACTAGTAAGACGTCCGAAGAGCAAATGAAGAAGAAAGTGTTGGTTAACTGAATTGCTTTTAGAAAGCAGAGAAAAACATTGAGAAGCGATGTGTTTTAACCTATCAGGGGTATGGATGAGAATATAATAAAATTGATGGGGTATAATAATCATATGTTTTGGCTTCCTCCAAAAAACCCCAATTTGGAGGGAACCAAAATAAGGGAAGGGGAGGGAATGAGGGGATATATTTTAGGTCCTCTCCCCTCCAAAATTTTAAACCAAACAAGGGGAGGGATTCATTTTTCTTCCCCTTCCATCCCCTTCCCCAACCAAACAAGCCCTAAGTAAATACATGGAAGGGATGTTGTTCAAAGGTTTCACAGCCACGCTTACCTTCCGCCTTCAATTAGGATTTAATATATTTTATTTTTAAAATCTATCCCAAAAGATTTTTCTTTTCTGGAGCGGAAGGCCGGAGGTTCTAATTGATAAAATGCAAGGCATGCTCGTCACTTTCAGTCATTCCTCCAGAAGAGATGAGAGCCTGGCTCGCAGCCCCACCGCCGTCGCCGGCTGCGAGACCCCGACTTCTTTGCAATTCAAGACTCAATTGCGTCAGTTGGCTCGACAGGACTTTGGTCGGCGCTTTTTCCGGTGTTCTCTCCTTCGGACTCTTGGTCTCCTCGCCTTCTGCCATTGCACTTGAAACTCCTTCCCTTCAAACCTCGATTTCTCCTCCTCTTACTTCTTCTGAAATTTGCCGTGAGGTTGAGCCAGAAGACATGGTTGACACGGGTCCGGAGGTGGTGACAAATGAGGGAATTGTTGAGGAAGCTTGGAAGATTGTCAATGATAGCTTTCTTGATGCTGGTCGCCGTCGATGGTCGCAAGAGAGTTGGCAGGTAACGAGATGTCCGTCACAATTCGGTAGCTTATCGAATTTTAGCCATAGGCCATGGCGACATTTATTTTTCTTTGGTTCGCTTCCCATCTATCATGTCTGCTAAAGTGGACGAGGGCCCGATTTCCATTGTGTAGACCGCCACATTCAAATATCAGCTTAATGATCTTTCTTGATTTGATACTTGGATTGTTTAGCTCTGTTCCGTTGGCTTCGTCTTTGTATTTGGTATCTTTTGGTTCCATTACCATGCGAAACTCGTTTGCGCCTATGGTTGAACTCAATTATTTTGTTAATGTCTGATACTGGTTGATGGCTGATACCAATAGCATTTTATACTTCCAGCAAAAGAGGGAGGATATCTTGAGCAATTCCATTCAGACGAGATCAAAAGCTCATCAGATAATCAAGAGAATGCTGGCCAGTTTGGGTGATCCTTATACGCGTTTTCTTTCCCCCGAGGAGGTAATTGATTCTTCATCTTCTCTAGTCCTATTGTTTGCACTATCTTCTTCTTCTTCTTCCTCCTTTTTTTCCTGTGATAACAGTAGTATGTTCTTCTTTAGTTAGACATGTATTCCTAGTTTCCTACTTCGAGTCACTAGTCACGTGCATTGATTATAAGGATTGCATTCGGCTAAAAAAAAAAAAGATTATAATGATTGCATGCTGTGCTGTATTTTTTTTTTTTTTGCATAGCACTTCAATGCAAAGTAAATTTTTAGAAGAAACGTCTATGCATTTTCAGTCACTTCTCTTCCCCTGGGCCCAAATTTATAAACTTGACCTTTGAAACTAATGATAAGAATTTATTAAAAAAATTATTGATTTTTATAACGAATATGGCAAACATAATTTTTAATTTCATTCCGTTTTGGAAATAACAAAATTAATATATTCTAAAACTTTATTAAATTTACACAATTGTTCATGACTTTTATAATGTATTTAATAAAGAATTATTCCTGAAATTAAATTATTATTTATAAATTATTTAAATTTGAAAATTATTCTTATGAATATATTCTTTGTTTTTTATTTTTTATCAAATTATTTTACAATTTGCTAAGTACAGAAAGTTTACTATTTTTGTGTTGATCATATATATATTTAATACTTGTTATATTATGTAAATAAATATATAGGTGTTTTGATCAATATAAATGTAATTGTACCTTATCTTTGATGCAAGGAAGGCAAATATAGCACATCTTCTGGTTATGGGGGGAGGAGTGTACACTTTAAAGTAGAGGATGGAGTTGTGTAATCTAGACATCTCCTAAAAGAGGGGAGAATAATTTATATTTGCTGTCGTCTATTATGATTCCCATGAAATAGTTATGAGTCTTATGACTCTGCCTTATGATTATATTTTGTTTATGATGAATAATGTCACACACGTACACCTGTAATTTCCTCTAAAGTGCTTCGCAATTCTTATTTAATGGCCTATGAACTTCTTTATTGTTGAAAGTTCTCGAAGATGGCGAGGTATGACATGACTGGTATTGGAATAAACCTTAGGGAAGTTCCAGATGAACATGGAATCACCAGAATGAAGGTGCTAGGAATCATACTGGATGGCCCTGCTCATTCTGCTGGTGTGAGACAGGTACGATGAGATGATTCTATTGATTGAATGCACTAATATCATTATATAACCCAAAAAAAAATGCACTAATATCATTTCAAAATTAGATTTGTCTGTAATGAATTTCCGTTTGCAATTGATCCTCAATGTTATTGTGATCTAGAACTCATTTCCTGGCTTTAACCATATTTATAATTTAAAAATTATTGCACTGGAACTTTTTTTCCGGTCTTTTCTTATATTTAGCTCCCTGCTTATCCTCCGACTTTCAACATTAGAATTTTTATCCCTGAAAAAATGCATGAAGTGGATCACGCAATGTATACTAGTTACACCTTTTGAAAAGTTTGCCCTACATTTTCTTTTCTTTCCACCATTTGGATTAGCCCCAGTGGTGATTTATTATTGATCAGCATAATTTTTTTGTGCCTATAGTTTTGTTTCATTTGGAATTGTCAAATCCTGTATATACAAAGAACTAATTTCTCTACAATATAATAATTGATAGGGTTCCCCTCATTTTTGTCTTTTTTGGCTAGGGGGATGAAGTCTTAGCTGTCAATGGTGTAGAGGTTCAGGGAAAATCAGCATTTGAAGTTTCATCTCTGTTGCAAGGCCCTAATGAAACATTTGTGACTATTCAGGTCATGAATTGTGGTTCCAAAATTTTAGCATGCGCACAAGCCTTTGTCTGTATTTGTTACAAT
>JANTPZ010093738.1:0-13895 GCA_025593235.1 Vachellia pachyceras | reverse complement strand
GGTTTCTTTGGGGATTCGCTGAAAAGGTGAAAGCGGATTCAACAGTAGTAGCAGAAATTCTTGCACTAAGGAAAGCATCATGTCTGATGAAAGAGTTTGACAGCACTCACACGGTGGTTGAAGTTGATTATGCTTAAGTATGTTGGTACTGTAAGGGTAAGTCAACATAGGGAATTGATTGGAGAGAAAGATGGAAAATGCAGGAGGTTATTTTTGTCTTAGCTGAGGCAACAAATGTGGAACTTACTCTTACCAAGAAAGAGTAATAGGGCGACTGATTGGATAGATGTGAATGTAATAAGGGGTGTATCCTATTAGTTGGGTGCAGTCACCACCACCCCTTTTCCATCAGATTCTGGAAGCTGATGCTAACATAGGAAAAAAATTCTGGAATGGATAAGGAAGAGTTGAGTCGAATGAAGCCTGAGCAAACGGCCCTGAAGGAAGGCATAGGATAATAAAATGACATACATCTAAATACTGTAACTAATATAGTGCTTTGTTTTCTTACCTGTACAAGTTATATCTAGGATTTATTGCTTTCTAAAGGTTGTAACTAGGAACTTTTTTTTTCTAGTTTAGAATTAGTAGTGGTAATACGGGTTGGGCCTACGGGCCCAGCCCGCCATTTTTGCGGGCTCGGGCTGGCAAATGCCAGCCCGCCAGGGAGGCAGGCTGATTCAGCCCGCCCCGCCTGGCTCGTGGGTTCTGGCGGGCTGGCGGGCCAGCCGCCAGCCCGCTTTTTTTATTTTTTAATTTTTTTTAATTATTTTATCTTATATATTTTTACCTTTTTTCATTCCCAATATTTTTTATAAGGATAAAAGTAATATTAAATTCTATTTTTAGGAAATTATTGAACACTTATTTATAGAATTTGAAAGATAATAGCATAAATATGTAATCTTATAAGAAAACATTAAGTAACAAATGAAAAAAGAATTTATTTTTAATTTGTTAAAAAAATTAAAAAAATCTGGCGGGCCGCGGGCTGGCCCGCATTACCGGTGCTATTTAGAATGTGTGATAGTTTGTCATAATATGTATTTTCTTGAAGTTTATTTGCCTTTGGCTATAAGTGTTTGTAATAAATTTTTTGTGATTAATAAAATTGATTCTTTTAGCAAAAATAAATAAATTTGATTTTATTGGGTAAAGTTGTCGTTCGGACGTCTCATCTTGAAGGGATATATTGTTATTAACAGACTCAGTCACGTAGCTAGTGTATTTTAGTTTCTATAACTAAGTTAATTAGCTCCTAATAGCTAGTTTATTGTTAGTTAGTTTATTGTTAAAACAAGTTGATAGCTGTAAGTGCATTGGCTTCATTTGGGTTTCCGTTAGGAACCCCGTTTTGACCCCCAAAACCCATTCTCACGCAAGCCGAGACAAAATTCCTCTCACATAAAGTACCTAGGAATCTGTGTCCGTTTTCTCAACGGGTTTCCAAACGAAGCCATTGTGTAAGTAAACTGACGCGGTGTCCTATTTAGCCTGTTGACAATACCATGCTTCAATTGACTCTATACCAAAACAACATATGTAAACGTTTATGGCATTTTTCAATACATCAATGAATTCTTTCAGCTTCAATTTCCTTTTCGGTTCCATATCATGGTATCAGAGCTAAACACACTCTCGTCTACTTCTCTTTCATCACCTTCCTTTCTCTGTTTCTCATTTTCTGGTTTCTCCTTACGGTCCCTTAATGGCGGATGAATCTTCCTCCGCTACGTCACAAAGCAACGTCTTCCAAGATCCGACGAGATGCTATTATATTCATTCCAATGAAAATCCTTCCTTTGTTCTCGTCTCTCGGCCTCTTATTGGCTCTAACTACTATCATTAGGCATAGGCCATGACAATGGCACTCATGAGCAAGAACAAGTTCCAATTCACTGATGGATCTATTTCTCCCCCTGCTATAAATAATCCTTTGTTTCCAGCATGGCAGCGATGCAATACAATGGTCCTAACCTGGATCAATCGCTCACTCTCTCCATCCATTGCACAGAGCGTTCTTTGGCTGAACAAAGCAATCGATGTCTGGGTTGATCTACGAGAACGCTTCAGTTATGGAGATGCTTTTCGAGTTGTAGAACTTCAGGAGGAACTATATCAGGTTTGTCAAGGTGATCTTTTTGTCTCTGACTATTTTACTAAAATGAAGATTATATGGGATGAATTGTTAAATTTTCGACCTATTCCTGCTTGTTCATGCTCTGGCCAAGCTTACATACAACAAGCTTATGTTATTCGATTTTTGAAAGGACTTAATGAGCGTTTTGCCACTATAAGGTCTCAAATCATGCTAATGGATCCTTTACCTCCCATTAACAAAGTATTTTCACTTGTTATACAACAAGAATGTGAATTCATTGGATCACTAGAACCTGCTGCTACAATTTGTCTTACCCGTACAAACTCCAAGTCCCCACACTATTCCAAGTCTACTAACTCCATTGGTAAGGTGTGCACATATTGTGGTAAACCTCATCATACAGTTGATACATGCTACAAGAAACACAGATTTCCCCTAGGATACAAGTTTCGAAATGGTTATACGGTAAACAATGTGATAGCCTATCCATCTGATTCCTCCGCTGCCTCAGATGCTTCTTTGCCATGTAAGCCTTCTTTTGCCAATACACTTAGCCCTATCACTCAAGACCAATATAATCAGCTTCTAGCTTTATTGTAAAATGCAAATATTGCTCATGTTGCCACTTCATGCTCTGCATCATCATCTGCTAATGCAACCTCACTCATCACTTCCTCCATCAACCAGATATCCTCAAATCTATTGATGCCAGATGCTCCCACTCAAGGTATCTATACCACTATCTCCTTTCACTCTTCTAAATATTGGATTATTGATAGTGGAGCAACTGCCCACATCTATTTATCTTTGGCTTCCTTCATTTCTTATTCTAATATCCCACATATTAAGGTCACTCTACCCACCAAAACAACTATAATCACCACCATCTTTAGCACTGTGCAAATCAACTCATATATCCGTCTCTCCAATGTTCTTACCGGACTTTCATTTCAACATCATATCAGCTTTCCAAATGACTAACCAGATTTCATGTTATCTCATTTTTTCTTCCACTCACTGTCTCATACAAGACATAAGGACATGGAAAATGATTGGTATAGCTGAAATTTTTCAAGGCTTATACAAATTGATTAGTCACCCATATCAAGCTGCTTGTGTAAACTCTGTTTCTTCTTGTGCGACTGATTCCAAATTTGACTTGTGGCATTGTTGTATTAGTTATTTGTCCTCTCATGTTTTGGACATTTTAAATCAGCATTTTTCGCTTATTTTATGTAAACCTACTAGCACTAAGTGTGATATATAGAGCCCCTTTCATACTTCATCTATACATGGTCACATATATTTCTTAACAGTTGTTGACACGACACACATGGATTTGTTTCCTAAAACTTAAATCTAAAGCTCGCCCTGCCTAGCAAAATTTAATACTGTTCCTTGAGAATCAGTACAACAACATTGTCAAAATATTTTGCACTGACAATGGTCCTGAGTTTCAAATGTCTTCCCTTTTCTCTTCCAAAGGAATTTTACACCAAACATCTTGCACAGAAACCCCTGAACAAAACAACACTGTTGAGAGGAAACATCAACATATTTTAAATGTTGCTAGAGCTTTAATGTTTCAGTCTCATCTTCCAATAGATTACCGGTCTCATGCCATATCTCACGCCATTTACCTTATCAATCGCTTACCAACTCTTGTCTTAAAGAACCAAACTCACATATCAGTTATTGCATAATTTTCTCTCTGACTACTCTTCTTTAAAGGTTTTTGGCTTACTTTGCTTTGCATGTACATCATCTGTTAATCGATCTAAGTTTGATATCAGGGCCCACAAGTGTGTTTTTCTTGTCTTTAAAACTGGTACCAAAGGTTTTGTTTTGCTTGATATCTCCACAAATCAAATATTTAATCCTGAAATGTGATTTTTTGTGAATCAATCTTTCCTTTCTCTTCCAATTCTCACTCGCCAGATTCTCTATACCAATGCCACAATCCTTTTCTCCTCTAGATTACCCTGCCCCCATTCCACCCTTACTACTTCCTCAATCAGCTCTTCCAATCATGCCCCTGCCAATGCTTCAATTCTCCCTACTCCTTCTCCTTCCTCACCAATTTCTCCTTTTCCTTCTCAACGTTCCAACAGAGAATAGAAGCAGCCCTCTTATCTTCGTGACTATCACTATGCCTTACTCACATCGGCTCAATCAAACTCCATGTCTCAGTCCTGCAGATATCCATTATCTTCTGTCCTCACCTATGATAATCTCTCCCCTTCTCATCGTCACTTTGCCTTATCAATCACTGTTCCTTTTGAGCCCAAAGCTTGTTGGGAGGCCATTCAATACCCATAATGGCAATAGGCTATGCAATCAAAACTATCAGCTTTAGAGCACAATAAAACTTGGATCTTGACTGACTTGCAGAGGGCAAAACACCAATTGGTAGTGAGTTTACAGAACAAAGTTTCATGCTAATGGTAGTATTGAGAGGTACAAGGCTCGTTTAGTGGCCAAAGGATACACCCAAACTGAGGGAGTAGACTATTTTGACAATTTCCCTCTTGTAGCAAAAATGACAACTGTGCGTTTGCTAATTGCTGTTGCTGCAGCATCCAACTGGATCCTTGAGCAACTTAACGTGAATAACGCTTTCTTACATGGAGACCTTCATGAGGATGTATACATGAGTCTCCCTCTAGGTTTATCTTCCGATCACCCTAATCTGGTATGCAAATTACAGAAATCATTGTATGATCTTAAACAAGCTTCTCGTCAATATCTAGCATGCAAATTATAGAAATCGTTGTATGGTCTTAAACAAGCTTCTCATCAATGGTTTGCTAAGTTGACAGATGCTCTTGTCTCTTGTGGTTATATTCAGTCTAAATCTGATTACTCTTTATTTATCAAGCATCATGGTTCCTCATTTATAGCGCTGCTGGTATACATTGATGACATCATTGTTGCTAGGAATAATCCCACTGAGATTAGCAATATCAAGTCATACCTTGACACTTCCTTCAAAATCAAGGATCTTGGCAAGCTTAAATACTTCCTTGGACTTGAAGTTGCTAGATCCTCTGGCATCACTTTGAACCAAAGAAAATTTGCTCTAGACATCCTATCTAATGTTGGTAACTTAGGCTGCAAGCCTTTTCAACACCCATGGCTCACTCCAATCGACTTTCTTAGGACCAGGGCAAACTTCTTACTGATGTAGGGTCTTACCGACGTATTGTAGGTTGCCTTCCTTACCTTACCACCACCAAACCAGATCTTTCTTATGTTGTCCAGTAGTTATGCCAGTTTACCAACAACCCTACTGTGATCTACCTCAAGGCCACTCTTCGTGTTGTACGTTACATCAAGTGCAATCCTTGAAAAGGCCTCTTCTTCCTAGCCAACTCTTCTTTTCATCTCAAGGCCTTTAGTGATTCTAATTGGGTAGGCTGCCCTGATACAAGGCATTCTTTATATGGTTACTATGTCTTCCTTGGTTCATCCTTAATCTCTTGGCGCTCCAAGAAGCAAATTATGGTATCCCTTTCATACTCAAAAGCTATGTATCGTGCAATGGGTTATGTTGCCTATGAAATTCAATGGTTACTATATCTCCTGAATGATCTACAGGTTTCTCATCCTAATCCAACAATTCTGTACTGTGATAATCAATATGCCATCCACATAGCTTCCAATCCCTTCTTTCATGAGTGAACCAAGCATCTGGAGATCGATTGCCACTTCATTCGAGAAAAAGTCCAAGCTGGCACCATTCGCTTGATTCCTATTTGCAGCTCCAATCAGTTGGTTGATATCTTCACCAAGACTTTGGATCCTCAACCATTCCATCGACTCCTCTCCAAGCTTGGCATGATCAACATTTACCTACCAGCTTGTGGGGGGTAACAGACTCAGCCATATAGTTAGTGCACTGTTGGTTATTTTAGTTTATGTAACTAAGTTAGTTAGCTCCTAACGACTAGTTTATTGTTAAAACAAGTTGACAACTGTAAGTACGTCGTGTAAGTAAACTGATGTGATATGTTCTATTTAGCCTGTTGACGGTACCATGCTTCGACTAACTCTCTGCACCAAAACCACATATGTAAACGTGTCTGGCATTTTTCAATATATCAATGAATTCTTTCAGCTTCAATTTCCTTTTCGGTTCCGTATCATCTTGAAGGGATATATCGTTATGAATCACATATTGAAAAATCTCATAAGTGAGGTAGGAATTATAAGTTTAAATATTCTTCCTCTCAACATGCTAATACATTAAAATTAGATTTTTGCATTTGTATTCAAATGTAGTCCTCAATCACAAACCTTTGCTGTTCTGATCACGGAGTCGCAAACAGGTATTGCAGAAAAAAAGGTATTGCTCAGAATTATATGTGCCATATTTATGGTAAATATGTAGTAATGTTGTAATAACTTGCAGATGTAAGTTATACTTTAGTTATTGAACGCGTATCTTTCGAGTAAGCCCAGCACTAAGAAATACATTACAAGACCTTGGATGATTTTTTTTTTTTTATACAAGACCGGGATGATTTATTATTGTGGATGAATGTTCTATTTATTCCATGTTTAATTTCTTTATTTTTTACTTAAGTATCTGCTTTTTTATGATTATAGACGAATGTTTTTTATGTTTTAATAAAATTTGGTATTTTAGTCATAGTAATCAATATGAATTTAATCGCAATTTAACCACGTTCACATGTGAGCTCTTAAATCAGCATATTGACCAATTAAATTAACAGCTTTGTGTACCTCGATACCAAGTCAAATTAAGTTAAAATAATTACACCCAAGCCTTTCTCTTAAAAATTAAGAAGTTCCATGCAAGTATCAACAATTAACGTAAGCCAAAATTTTCAAAGTAAACACTTCTTATAATATTTAATTATCATGATTATTTATTTATACATGCATCCACCAGTCCTTATAAAATAGTAAAGTAAACGAAGACCTTAACTATAATAATTAAGACTTTTTGTGATACAATAAAGAGCAAGAAGTTGCACCAACCCATTATTGCCCGGCCATAACAAGCACAAGAAGAAGAAGAAGAAGAAGAAGAGAAGAAGAAGAAGAAGAAGAAGAAGATTGGAGATGGAAGGCTTTCCATCGATTTCCACAGTGAAAAGAAGTTATCTTCTGTTTCTTAGGGGTCTAACCTCTCTGTTCTTGTTGGTAGCACTCATCCTCATTGCTGTGACAAATCAAATGGTGGCCGGAGCTAAGTTCAAGTTCAGCGATGTTCACTCATTCCGGTAACCACCGTCGTAATTTCCAGTATCATCATCCTTCATACATTTTACTATTGAGTAGTTAGATTCCAGTGTTGTCTGTGTTTTAAAATTTGTTCAGTAGCATCTCTTTTAGCATGCATAGCTAACACAGTACTATAAAATTTAAATTGAGGATGGCTGGTTAATTAGACTAGTGAACCAATATGATCAAGAGTTTTGAATTGATTATTATCTGGGTTAGATTTTATATTTTTCCTCGTTGTTTAGTCTGAAACAATGTTGCTTTGAGTTTATAATTAAAAAATTTACCATCAGATCCCAAGTAACCTAATTAATGAACAAAATATTCCAAAGTTCGATAAAATTATAATCAGGTCCCAACAGTAGTTGGTCCGGTTGTTATTGACACTTGATGAGGTTGTTAATGACAATCGAATCAGCTACTGCTGGGACCTGATGGTAATTTTGCCAATTTTTGCAATATTGTGTTCATTAATTCCTCTATTTGGAACCTGATGGTAATTTTGTTAATCTTTAGAACCTTTTATTCATTAATTCCTCTATTTGGTACCTGATGGTAAATTTTCCTTTAAAATTTATGGTTTAATAACTTTTTTGTGGAATTATGCTCCTCTTATTCTATTTATGGGGAAGCGAGAGAAATAATTTTTTTGTGATACTTATAAATTACCTCATTAAAATTTTTATATGAATGTATAATTTTATTTTTCATTTACTATTATATTGACTTTGTTTTTATGTGATCTAATATACGGATAAAGTTAAGAGTCTTTTGTATATTAAATCGAAGTTAACCAAGTTTAAAGTTTTTTAGTCTTTATGAAATATACCTAAAATGATTTATAAATAATATTATATATTCCTTTTTAAATTTATCGGTTGCCACAAGTTTTCTTTAATTTTGGGAGGAAATTAAAGTCAAATTTATGCCACCAGTAAATAAAAGCTTTCTTTCTGCAGCCTTGTCACTTATTTGAGAACAAACATTCACATATATTTTTGTTGAAAATTAAAAATCAAAAGTTCATCTTTGACTGAAATTAATTGTGTATTTTTAATATTCTTCTATAGATATTATTATATAGTGGCATCAATTTTTTTCTGACATATTCTTTAATTATGCATACATCATAGTATTAAATATTAATACCCATCAGTTGATATCCAACAAGTGAACTATTCAACCCATCTTGCAGCAGAATTGATAAAGAGTTTTAGACCAGGTCGGTTGGGTTGAATTTTCTATATTTTTTCTTTTATCAAGGCTCGTTTGGATCCTCTTAATAAAATTTAGATTTTATCCAAGTACTTACATTTTTTAAAGTTTAAGTTTTCTCACAAAACTTAGGTTTGAAACCGAATTTTTGAAAAAGTTATTTTCTTGTCAAATCACACTCTTTCTTATAATAAATTTTCTCTTTCCTCTTTTTTCCTATTTCCTCTTTCATACTTACTTTTTGCCTCGAATTCTGTAAAAGCTAACAACTTCCTAAACACAATCACATTTCAAAACCTAAGTTTTACGTTATAATTCGTAAAAGCTATTCTCCCAAAATATATTTTTTAAAATATAGGTTTTATTTCGAACTCTGTAAAAGCTATTCTCCGTCAGGCTTCCAAACGAGCCTTTAGTGAGCCTAAAACAATACATTAAGTTTAAAGAAAATACAAAATTTCATTAGTTTTGTGATTTAGCATTATGATCGCTTTGACTTCTACTCAACAATGATTAGACTATTCATTATTGAATCATTATCTCAACCGGTTCAACATCACCTACCTTACTTTTTAATCAAGAAAAATCCAATACACCATTAATATTTTTGGGAATTTTTATAGTGGCCTTTTATTATATATTTTTAATTAAAGTGAACAGAGTTTATTAATAACAGGACCCCACTATTAAACAATTTTTGAAAAATGTAATCAAAATTCAAATTAAGAACATTTCTCATTATGTAGTTGGTCAAAGATATGAATATGTATTAATCAAATATATATATATATATATATTGTGCATGTGGTTGAATGCATATGCAGGTACATGTTGGCGATAATAGTCATTGGGCTTGTGTACAGCCTTATTCAAACTTCATTGTCCATCTTCATTATGGTCTCAGGAGGCTCACCATCCAAGGGCAAAATTGCCAACATGTTTAATTTCTACGCTGACAAGGTATCAATTTATTGACAATTATTGTATATTTATATCTCATCAATTCTATGAGAGTTACTACTTTTACATTTTTTTTATTTTGTTCAACATGACAACTCTTAATTATTCCGTCCAAAATATATTAGCCTTAATCAAAATTAACTGGCATGTAATACCATAAAGTATTATTAGTGCAATTTTGTTGTTAAAACATCTTTCTAGAATAATTTTACACTTAAAGTTTTCCAAGTATTTTTTCATGATTAATTTTAAGCTTACTGTTAACTTTCCAAAAATGGTAAGTGATAGTGTATCCAATATTTTCAAAATATTTTTCAGTAACACTCAATATTAAAATAATTTTTAATACAATTTTGCCTTCAAAGTATTTTAAGATTTAATTCTACACTCCTTTTACTTGCATATTTTTAACCCAAATATTTAATTATTTTAATTATTTATCTTGCATAACTTGATAATACAAGAGATAGATCAAGAACCCTCAATAGAAACTTCTTCAATTAGGTATAATCAGTTTAGGCTTATTAAATTGTTATTCTTATTTTTAATATAATAATTACTTAACAAATTAATATGGATTAAGAAAGCTAGATAAAATTACTTAATAATAACAAATATAATCTAATCTCTTTAAAATATTCTCATATAACATTTGATTATATATTAATTTATAATTTAAGTAAATTAATTTAAAAAATAATAATAAAATTACTTATCTGATTTTTAATATAAGACTCATTATATAGTCCAATTTCTTCATTAAATTTGTCTCATATTGGGGATCAGAAAAATAAAGATAAAATATATAGATGTCTTATATTTAATATCAATACCAACCTTTTAACTAACTCTTATAGTTTAATTTGGGCCATAGGAGTATTATAGTGCAAATTTATTTTAAAAAATAAGCGAGACTTTAGAAGTAATTCATTGCGAATAATGCCCAATACAAGTTTAATTGAGGGATCCATATAAATTTATAAAAATAAAAGGAAGAATTTTTTATGCATTACTTTAAATGATTTATTTATTTGTATCATTAAATTATATATTAGTTTATAAGATCAAACAAATTAATTTAAAGAAAAATGATAAATATGAATACTTTAAATTAATTTAATTAACTTCTTTAATTTCCTTAAAACATGCCGAAGCTAGTATATGAAATATATTGCCTCCAATCTTCAATATAAAAACAATTAATTTTTTAAAAAAAATTAAAGAAGTTAATTAACTAATATATTTTGTTATTTTCCTCTAAACTAATTTACCTAAATTATAAACTGATGTATAATTTAATGATATGTATAAATATTTTAGGAATATATATTATTATTAAACAGTTTATTTAACTTTTTTTCTCTCAAATAAATTAATTGATTTTTATGTTAAAGAATTTTATAATTATTTGCTGTGGACAGATAATATCATACCTGTTGGCGACGGGTGCGGCTGCAGGATTTGGGGCATCTCAGGATGTGCACCGAATATTCGATGACACACTGAATCTCAACCTCGATGACTTCTTTGCAAAGGCAAACGCATCTGCTAGCTTCACTCTCATAGCTTTCACTTGTTCTGCCCTGGCATCTATTTACTCTTCCTATGAATTGCCCACTTAGTATTTATCTTTAAAATGTCCCAAAAGGTAAAATATTTTACAAATGTTTTTTTTGGAATATAATCTTGTAGAAGAATAAATAAAGTTCATACATTACCTCATGTTTTTCATATAATGGCAAGTTGACTTTTTTTGGAGAGATTAATGAAGTTAAATACATTACTTAAAATTTTTTATTTATATATATTATTAGATTCCATATATTAATTTACAAGTTAGATAAATTAGTTTAGAGATATAAATATTTTAAAGTAATGTATTTATCTTTCTTAATTTCTTAAAAAATCAATTGTCTCTTATAAAGCCTGAGGTGGTATATAAGATTTAGATAATCTACAATGGTAGGTGGAGATGGAGCCACCTAAAGATCGGTTTGAGAAACTAGGGTGACATTTTTGGAATATGCACGTGTGTGAATCAATATTTTAAATAATATAAAGTTTGAGAGATTAAAACCGTTTTTTAATTTGGAGGATCAAAATTAAAATGAGAGTAAACTCGAGGAATCAATTATTGATGTTAACCCATTAATGGTTATATGCTTTTGTTCCTAATGATAGTTGATGATTTTTTGCACCTTCTAGATTAAAATTTTCAGGGTGATATATCCTCGAGGCTACTGTGTTTTTGAATCAACTCATGTTAAATAATATTGCGTAATATAAATAAAATAAATCTGTGAGGAAAATTTGGTTTCTTAAAGGGTCCCAAAGAGTATGCTTGGATCTCAACCTTCAGGTAGTGATGAAATAGAATAAAGTGAGAGATGTTTACGTTTAATGTTCAATTGTATCTCGAACATAATTATATCCAAATAAGATGATAATTGTGTTTAGTGAAAAAAAGTGATCATTTGGTATTTATAGCTTTAATCTGGTTGCAATTATGTTTCTTATATATCAATCAAAATAATTCCTCTATATGGTATTAAGTTTGACCAATATGGTAAAATGATGGGTTAAAGTTCAATTTTGCATCAAAAGTGTTTACTAAAGAGTAATGTTAACCCAAAAGTTTTTTATAAATAATGTTACACATGAAGTTTACAAATTGTATCAATTTAGTCCCAACCGTTATTCTGGTTAGGTTTGACCGTTGTTTGATTAAATATATTAAGCTAACAAGTTTACACATCACCCCATAATTTTTGTTAAGGTGCAAATTTATTTTGAAAAATTTCATTTGAGAACAATATTGCTATGAAAGTTTTTAATTATGAGCAATGTTGCATCATAACTTTTTTAGGTTTAATCTTGCATTGGAAGTTTTCTATTTGTAGCAATGTGGACATGACGTTTATCTAGGCTAAATTTAACAATTAATTCATCATATGTTGCTGTTGTCAGAAACCCTTTGTCATTGATTTTACGCATATTTGGAAATAACTCCTTTCTAATGGTACACACAAATCAAGAGAAAATCATTTTGAAATCCGTAAAAAAATTTTGAAATATATAAATATTATTTCAAAATCCGTAAAATCGTGTTGGAATACGTAACTCCTTTCTCCCAACGGATTTTCAAACACACACTCATCATACAAGTTGTTGCTGCCGATTGATTTCCACCCATTATTTAAACATGATACATTTTTAATTTTTCCCTTAATTTATAAATCTAACTTCCTAAAAATTAATGACATATAGATTTGTCATGGTAGCATATTTTCTCTTCAACAAACAAAATACTTTTACATTTTTTATTTTCTCCAATAATTTAGACGGTGGTTATTCTTTTCATTTTTTCCTTATATATAAATCTAATTTGGGAAAAAAATTGGAGCGAATGACATATGAAAATGTCATATCAGCATATTTAATCAACTAATAAGAAAACTTAGATACCGATGGAATTGTTATGATATAAAAATTTTTAAAGTAATATTGCTCGTGAGAGAAAACTTTCAAAGCAACATTGTCCCTCAGTAAAAACTTCTAGAGTCAAATTTAGACTTAAAAACCAAAAGTCATTCTCCCAACTGAGAGCAACTTCTCTGCTTCAAGAAAGATTTCCGCGGCGGAAAAAAACCATGACGAACGGGATTTGAGAGCAAATCCCATTGACGACAAATGGTTCACTGCAGTGAAAGTCCCCATACAGTAAAAAAAACACAACTTAAATCAAAATAATTATCTCTTGACCGTAAATTAATTTCTAAATAAAATTTATGTTACATACAATTTGAAGCTCTCAGTAGAAAGCTTTTCATTCTTCTCTCAATGTGCTAGCTTATTCACGAGGGAGATAGAAGCAGAGCAAAAGAAGGAAAAATGTGCTCTTTTGTCTGAGATGATGCCTAGTGTGTGCTAGCTCTTCATTCTTCTCTCAATATGCTAGCTTATATAATGTTAATCAATTGCAAGCTTTATTCAAGTCTCTATCTTTACAAGATATAAGTATATATGTATGCAATTTACATATATTTTTTTAATTTTAGTTTTTATTATTTTATTGTCCCATCATAAGTCAATTCTTCAACGGTTATCCGAGCATATATGCATTCTAGATAAAATTCATGACTAAAATATACTTTTAGTCATTTATCTTTACGTCAGGTTTCACTTTAATCCTTTAAGTTTAAAAAGTGCACTTCCAGTCCCTCAAACTTAATGTCGTTAGTTTCTGTTAACGGAAATTGCTGACTCATCAAACTTAACGATATTATTTTAAATCTTTTTATTTTACACAATTTAAAATATCAAATTTATTATATTTTTAAATTAAAATTAAAATGGGAGTATGCTTTGT
>JANTPZ010093737.1:0-13749 GCA_025593235.1 Vachellia pachyceras | reverse complement strand
CTTGGGGCCACTTTTACCCTATACAAAAACTCATTTTGAATCCATTGGAAGCATCAAAATCATCAAAACAATTCATCTTCCTCATGAAACAGCACAGGCCGAGAGGTATCACACATATTCAACAACATTGATTTTTCAACTTCCAACACTTATATAATCATGTTCTTGCTTTCAAACTCTCATTCATGCATGGCAAAACTTGATTCTAACTCTCCTGCATCAAAAGGAAAATTGGGCAGCACCTCCCCTATTTATTTATGATTTCCTAAATTACAAAAATCACAAAAACAAGTTCAAACAACCACAATATATATATATATATCAATATGCTCCTTACAACAAGAGGAGACATTTGCACCCAATAAATAGCTTTAAATCCCTCTCTTTCTCACTTTACTCTCAAGAACCCTAAGTCATGGAACTTGAGAAAGAGGAATCAAATCAGATTTTGGAACCATGGAAGTTGAAGAGAAGATCACAAGGAAGAGAATCATATGTAACTTGAGAAGCTTTCATCTCTTACCTTGGATTTCACCTAGCTTTTTCTCATCTTTCTCCACCTTGTAATGGCGTCTTGTGCTCTCTTCTTTTTGCTGGTTTTGGGTCGGTTCAAATGGCTGAAAATGGAGGGGAATTATTTGTTTTAATAATTCATACGTAATTGGGTTTAAAGGCTAAGATTTCATCTTATCAATTAAGCTTGATCTAATGGTTGAGATGAAGCCACACAAGGGACAAATGCTTGCTTCTTATTGGCCCTCAAAAAGTGATAATCATGGCTGTAATGAGAAGGTAAAAATGTGGTTACCTTAACCAAACTGGATCCCATTCGGTTACTTTTACCGATTGCACTTTTTAGCGGTAAACTTAACTTTATTCCGGTAAATCTTTTTCTACTTTTCTGGAGATATTTTCTTCCTCATTTAATCTCCATATTTTCATCTTAAATATAACAAAATTATTATCCCCAAAATACCCTTTACTTTCCTCAAATTTTACAGGATTAATTTATCCTGTCCAAAATCCCTGAAAACTACAATCGGAGAGCAAAAGGAATTTGCACAACTAACAAAAGGAAGCACATACTAGAAAATACCACGAAAATTATAGGGTAATATGAATAAGATCCAAACAACTTGTAGTAACAGGAACTAAGAGACAATAGGAAAAGAGGCATAATCGTTGTATCAAAAAAACTCAGGATATAGAAAGACAACCTCTAACGTCCAGTTTTTACCAACTCAAATTCAAATTTCCAAAGCAATACTACAACAATATATCATGTACAAATTCTCATAAATGCAGTTAAGCTCAGCGGGAGTTCACCTAAATCACAGCCCAAATATTCAAATTACAATCAATTAAGCATCGCAGGAGTTCACCTGAACCAAAAGGGAAATGGGGTAAGAACCTAAACACAATGCGGCAAAATTCTTAATTCATATAGTGCTAAGAGATGTCACAAAATTCTTCAAAGGTCAGTATAATGAGGTAGGCTATTTTAACAAATGGAATTTCAATTTTTTAAAGACTTTTTTAAAATATTCAAAATTTAAATTGTAAATATTAGTAAAAGTATCAAACTTTTGTCTACGCTTCTAAAACTAATATAAGTCACACATCAAACACTAAAAAACAGTTATCCAAATCCAACAAGGACCAAAACTAAATAAAATAGATGAATAAGAAACATAAAACTGAGTAGCTAATGATTTTTATTGTCTTTCCAATTATTAGGCTCAAGTATTGGTTCTTCCAAATAATTTTCTAATTCATATTGTCCATAGAAGAATGATCTAAATATCTTGGTAATCCTACACCATTCAAATTATTTAAAGTAAATACTATTGTACTAGCTAAATGAAAATGAACAAACTTAATTGATAAAAAATATTATCTCTAGTCGTTCAAAGGTCAAATTTAATACTCAAAATTATGCAATTAGTGGCACAACCTCATGGTCAATCTCTAAGGAGCTTAAGTGTCTCTAGGTGATTGATTAACTAATTAATTCACAAAAATAAGGATGGAGTTTCTTCTGTCACTGATTTGAATCATAACCATTACCTAAACTATTGTTTATTTTTCTTTTCCTGCCTATCAGATTGAAATACAATAAGGTGTGAATAAGAAAATGAATTGATGTCAATAACACTTCCCAAGAGTTATAACTCTGCCTTCATTGACTTCCAAATTTTATGAATTCCTTGTATTAGCTAACCAGTTGTTTTCTCACATTATCTCACAACTAGATATGCATTTAGATGTTCATCTACTTCCAAAAACATTGCCAATCAACATTGCTCAATGAATCAATCACAACATTCAATTTGGAACAATATCACATCAAGATCAAATGAAGCTATCTAAATCAAGAAGATATTCTCTGAACAAACACAATCTATTCAAGTTGTGTAAAATAATGGCGAAGAGAAATACCGAATTAGAGTATGAAATCTCATGCAAGATTACAGATCAAATACAGAAATATGAATCTCTAAAAATATTCATGAAATACAAAGAGCTCCATATCTAATTCGAGGCTATGTCTCGACTATAGCTCCTAGAAAGGCACAAAACTCAGTTAGACATGGATGCTTCAACAACCATGTAGCAACGACGAACTGAACTCCTAGATTTACCATAACACGATGAAGATGAATGAGGTGAAGAGAAGGTAGAAGCTAAAGATATGGTGGACAGTAAGGAGGACTAGTGGACTAGAATGGATCAGATGATGAAAATCAATGCTGGAGTGAGGAGTGTGTGTCTCACACCAGTAAGGATAAGAATCTGATGTGAGTGAGTGGTTGCCCAAAAGGAGAGATAGATGATAGTCTAGAAATGGAGAACATTGAGGGTTTTAGATTGGACTCTTCCTCCTCTTCAGTTATAATGGTCCAAATGACAGACGAGAATGTGCTAATCAGAAGAAAAATTGGGTCTAGTCTGTAAGTGTACAATTTCCTTGGTCTGAAAGCTTGATAGTGGAATAGCTGAGAGAAGGTAATGAAAGTGGAAGAGTAAAATGGATCAGAAAATTGGTGAGAGGTCTGGACAATGGAGAACATTATATCTTTGAGCAAAGTGATGACTGAATGCGATCTTGTGCTATTCAGAGGAGGAAAGTGGTTCTGGAAAGCTGAATGAAGTAATAGAAGCTATAAGATATCTTTGTAGGTGGATGATGTGTCTCCAGGAGGTGAATCTCTGATAGATAAAAGGATAGAGTTGTCTGCTGAATAAAAGGATGGAGCCTTCTTTAAACTGTTTCCTTTTCTTACAGCTCACTCCTTCGTTGGTTTCTAATTAATTCCCACTATTCAATCATGGAGCATTGGTTCTATTGGAAATAATACCTAAAAATAGTAAGGGGTGAAGCTGGATTCTCTCTTTTTTTCCAGCTCACTCCTTTCAGTTCATTCTCAACTAATTCTGTTAGCTCCTTAAGCATTTAATTCCCAAAAATATGTTACACATTGGACCCCAATATGTTGTAATATCACATAGCTCAAATGGTAAAAATTTAGGGAATCGAAAATCACAAATTACAATTAATTCATATGATCATTCATTAACAAAATAAATCTCTAATTAACATATTTGGACTCAAATAAGGTATCAAAATATTAGGTACAATTACTTTATTTAAAATGGAGATTTATCAAATATAAAACATACATACATCAAACGCATCAATTAAAGATAAGGTTGTTGAGATACCTTATGGGCGGGAAGAAAGATGAGTTGTGAGTGTTGACGCTTTAGAAGTTATGCACTCCCTACTTCAAGATCACTAGATGATGTCCTCGTATATGAATATTTATTAAAAATGAAATTTAGTTCCCTATTGACATAATCAGTCTTCTGATGGAAAGTAAGAGGGTCATTTTTGTATATAATATTTTATGATTTTAAACTTCCATTTTAGATAAAAATCACTTAATTGTAAGAATGACACTGATTGAACCTTAATTTTTTATTAATTTTATTGGGAATTTCAAGGTTTTTAATGCATTTTTGACCCATTGTGATCCTAATGTTATAGTAGGATTTGACTAAGAGACGATGAATTGGTCACTTTTTAAAATTAAAAACACAATGCACAGAATTAAAACAAAGTCACCGAATGAGCAGGGGAGAGAATTTGGACATAGAAGATTTATCCTGGTTTGGTCCTCTTGACCTACTCTAGTCCTTAGAATACCTATGAGATTTCTCAATCCACTATCTACAACAACAGTAGGCTCTACAAGCCTTTACAACGGGAACTCACTCCCCCTTACACTTTTCACTAAAACAGAGTATCACACACTCTGTTTTCTAACTCAAACTCAGCCCAAGAAGCTCAAGACCCCAACATTAAATTTCTCACAGGTTTACAATGAAGGTTGGCTAGATAAGCTCTCTCTAAAGAGTATATAGCAAATAATGAAGCATAAAGAATATATTGAATGATTTACAAAGAATAGTTTGAACATAATGAATGCCGGAAGTTATTCACAATGTTCGTATCTTTTCTCTGTCTTGAATGCTTGATCTTTTACAGGTAAGGAGTAATAAATTAGCCGTTAGATTCAATTGAATATATGTTACTCACATCACCAACCAATTAGCTTCATCATTAATGAAGCAATAAATGTAGCTTGGATGAACGATAGCGAAGATGGCATATAAATGTTAAATGCTTCTTGTCTGAGATTGAGTCTGCTTTTATCCCTCATTCCATAAGTCAAGGTTCCTATATTTATAAGAGCAGTTAGAATTCAAAAAGGTTTAGCATGAATAAGGAAAGTTTCTGCAGAGTATAGGTGAAGCGATCAGACTACTAGCTGTCAAAGAATATAGAGCTCGAGCATAGAAATTCAATCCTCAAGTAAGTGTATATTTCAAAGAAAACATTCAATGCTTTAAGTTGGTACTCAAGTATGGAAAGTATTTTGACAGCGAAATATGTCAATGCTTGAGTATTGGATCTCAGTGCTTGAGCACTGACTATGCTCTTGAAATTTGCTTAAGCATTTAGTACAAGTATTAAAAAGATAACATGTAAAAGATCGCAATGCTTGAGTATTAGATCAGGGTGCTTGAGCATTATGAGTGCTGTCATAGCTTACTGGAGCATATTTATAAAGCATAAGTGAAACAGTGAAGTTTTAGGCCCGATACTCGAGCAGACAATGTTTTCAGTCATTGCTGGCAGCATTCACTCACAATATGGTGAAAAAGTCTTCAACACTCGAGCATTGAGATCTAGTGCTTAAGCATTGGCTCTGTTTTTAGCCTTTGATTAAAGCATTGCCTGACAGTACTGATAAAAACTTTCAACACTCGGGCACTGTGTCCTAGTGCTCGAGCATTGGCTATGCTTTCAGCCTATGCTTGAAGCATTCCTTGACAGCACTGTCCGAGGGCCTTTGATTTAAGCCCGATGCTCGAGCATTGAGTACCAATGCTTGAGCATTGGCAATACTTCCTGTTATACTTGAAGTATTCAGTGAAAGCATTACATAAAACCTTATATTCAGAACCCGATGCTCAAGCATTAAGTTCCAATGCTCGAGGATTGTGATTGAGCTATATTTCTTCTATATTCTTGCTTGAATTTCCAGAGTATTTGGTGCAATTTTGGCCCTTCATGGCCCTTCTTGAGCTTAATTTGAGATTTAGAGTTGTTGATCTTGATTTGCTTGATTTTGGGTGCATTTTTCATGAATAATGATATAATTGCACTTAATCTCCATCATGAGCAAGTGATACTTCAAATGTTTGCTATTTCATTTCAGGAACTCTAGCAAATAACAGAAGCAAGCAGCTCTGGAACATTTCACTACGGCATAATTCATAATTCGCCGTGGCCAAAGATCAAGCAAGTGAGCAAGAACTCTCGGGAGAGGTTTGCCGCGATGAAACCTCAAGTTCACTGCTATGAATATCACGCATCAGCACCAAATTAGGCTCTAAATGGAAAGAATAACTGACCCACCTTCTTGGATCCGACCCTGGATGGTTGATATATGCCAATTAGGGTAAATTCGAAGGGGGAGGCAGGAGAAGTAGCCACACTCTCATCTCTATCATTTTCTCTCAATTCTCTACTCACACAACCAATGTTATCCTATCTCATCCCCAATACCATCATGCATCTCCATTCATCCATTCGGAGTCCTGAACTACTTGCTATGAGTAGCTGAGCATCTCCCTTCCTCTTGGAGATGAAGATGGCCTGAGCTCAAAGTGCTAAAAGTGGAGTGGTTATTTTAAATCTGTATTTATGGTATGGATTGCATAGTTTCTGAGTTAGGACTTGTGATTTGTACGTAAATCTTGCTCTCGGTCGAGCCAAACTTGGATTACTTATGTATTGAGCATGCTTTATGTTTGACATGGTAGAGTGAAGTCTCATTTCTATCTATTCAATGAGATCTTTGTTGTTCTCTTCTATCTTCCTAGTTATGCTTGATTTTAGAGGCAATATTGTGTTGAGTTGAATTTTTCACTTGGCGACTTCCGTACACACACTAAGTGTTTTTAAAGGGTTTCATGGAATGGAGTTCACTACATGGAATTTCTGACCCAGCGAGTTGTTGGGATTTACATTACGAAACTTAGCGCGAAAACTACTTCTTTCCCTCATATTTTGTGAACTATGATGGCCTAAATCATTTCCAAGAGGAAAACCATCACCAAATATCTTTTGCATTCCACTCTGCTTTTACTGTTTTCCCACAATCCAAAAATAAATGTTGTTTTGTACTTAGCTTTAGATCATTAAAAATTTGAATCTAAAAAGGTTTTTATTTGCTAAGCGAACTCAACCACAAGCTAGTTAACTAGTGGTGCATGAGGCTCCGTAAAGAACAATCCTGGGGTTACACCCTATTGTGCAATCCTTGGAAATCACAATTTTTTTATCCGTTTCCAAGGCATTACAGTGACAAAGTTTTACTATCTGTGCCAAAGACGGGGATCACATTGCCAATGATTGAATGTTTTGCTTGATCACTAAGTGAAAGTATTACTCAAAACCATAAGTTCCAAAACACAGTACTCGGGCATTGAGTTCCAATGCTTGAGTATTGGTAATACTTTAACTTACTGCTCGGGCATTTTTAGAAAGCATTCAGTTTAAACTTTGAAATCAAAATAGTAGCATGCCAAGCTCAAAATATTTAAGATTCAAAAACAATTTTCAACTTCATAATTCATAAAACATCAATTTTGTTATCATCAAAATAAGGTATCAACACTTGATTGTGCTTAATTGACAACAATAGTTTCTGTTCTTGATTAGCATTTTCTTGGTGTAATTGATGTAACAAACCTTAAATTACCTCTTTAGCTTCATTTAATAACATTATGAGACCATTCTTGGGCCTTGAATAGCTTAAAGAGTCAAAAGAAAAAATAAATCTGAAAATTTGATTTTTAAATGTTACTATTCATAGAATTTTGGCCCAATTTTGAAAATTCATAACTAATTCTAGAAAAATCGATATTTAGTGGTTCCAATTTCTATTTGAAGCTTATAAGTTCCTCTATGGGGAAAAATACTCTTTAGGTCATTAACTTGTCCAATTGATCAGTTTATTTCGTAAAAACTACTGTTCATTTTGTAATTTTTCATTTTTCCCAGGTTTTCCATGATTTTCTTCAAATTTTGGAACATCATAACTCTTCCTAAAAAAACTCCAAATCTAGTGTTCTTTGGCTTGTTTTAAATCTTGCAACATGAACTATTTTTCTGGAAAATTTCATCTCTTTTGAAGTTCATTTGCCCTGTTTCACATCTTGCCAAAGTTCATGGTTTAACCAACTTTCTAACTACTTTTAACTCAAACTTACCATTTATTTTTCTCATACTTATGCATGCCCACTTTTAGACTTCATTTGATCATGGTTGTTCATGGATTTGGAAATAATTAAAGCATGCTTCCACTACTCCTTGGCTATCATACATGTAGGAGCTTAGTTTACATGATTACAACCACACTTAAACATAAATTTCAAACATCACACATAACTTCAATACATAAAAACACAACATTATGCCTTTTTGAATCATTAATCCCTTTGCTCTTACCCTTGCTTGAGCTTCCACCAAAAGTTGTTAGTGGGGGAGAATGAGATTTTGGGAAATCTCAATAGCAAAACTTTCTAATATATTTAATAAAATGCATGACAAGTGTGAATGCATGATGAAATGAATGTGCAACATGAGACATGTATATGCATATGGCCATAGCACACCAAGAACATATTCACACTTTCCTTCTTATAAATTAAGTCATGCACAATTCCAAAACAATTTCACAACAATTTAGTTTAAGTTAGAAGGTCTTGCTACCTTTTGCCCTTAACTTTCCCTTAACTTTGATGCTTTCTTGATCACATGAGAAATTAATTTCTTGCACCAAACCCTTGCCTACATAATGCACAATATTATGGCCATTAAACATAAGTCATTACCAAGGCAAAAATCAATGTAAAACTCCCTTAAAGTTCTCTTTGAATTACAAAGGCCTTAAGACATCAAAACTTGTCTTTAATGTTTTCTAATGCTTCCCAAAACTTGTGCTCACTATTACCCTACACAAAACCTCATTTTAAAGCCATTGGAAACATTAAGATCATCAAAACAACACTCTTTCATCCACTTTCCAGATTTGCACGAAAATTCCAAAAGAAGTGAAAAATGTTTCTTTTCAAACTTTCATCACATTCTAGCACTTATTCTTGCTGCTAAACTCATTTTCATGTGTTTTTTGGATTATAAAACTCTCCCATATCAAATGGAAATTTTGGTAGCACCTCCCCTTAGGGTTCTTCATCCCAAAATTTACAAAATTAACAAACAAGAGCCAAACAACCACAATATATATATCTCAATCTACTCCTTACAACACAAGGAGCATTTTGCACATAAGTATTAGCTCTAACTCCCTCTCTTTCTCACTCTTGACCTCAAGAACACTAACTTTGGATCTTGAGAAAGAGGAGTTTAATCTAAATTCTAATCCATGAAAGTTGTAGAGAAGATCACAAGGATGAAGATTATGTATAGGTTTAGGTGTTTAAGCTTCTTACCTTTGATTTTCTTGGAAATTTTCTTCTCTTCTTGCTCTTGTAAATGGCGTCAACTAGCTCTCATGAAGGGAGGAGGAAGATGGCGGCAATGATGCAGAAAATGGAGGGAAAATGTGTTCATTAAATCCCATAGTAATTCATGAAAGGTTCAGGTTTAATCTTGAAATCTCAAAATTGATTTAATGGCCAAGACTTTACCACACATGCCACTTACTTCATTCTCATTGGTTTCCATAAAGTGGTAATTATTAAGGCTAAAAATCTGGTTGGGACTTTTGTTACTCTAACCAAACTAGTTACCATTCGGTTACTTCTACCGATTACAACTTTCACCGGTAAAAGTAACTTAATTCTAGTAAATCTCTCTCCACTTTTCTGGAGATGTTTTATCCTAGAAATACGCTAGGAATTCGTTCCAAATCAACAGGGTTATTTTACCCGATCAAAATCCCTTAAAAACGTACTTCCGACGGGTAATTTATTTTTAGGGCATTAAAAATTACTATGATTTTCACTGATACTCTAGCCCTTTTACTTTTCCCAAATTGCCCTCCAGAATGTCTGTAATTAATTTTTTTAAAAAAATCCCATTTTCAAGATTTTCGGGTCCTTTTTCCTTCATTCTAAGAAATCGCCTTTATCGTATACTGGGCAATAATTTTATTAAATAATATAAAATTCACTTTATTTTTCTATGCCCTGAACTCAACTGATTGAGGTCTCCTGATACCTCAAATAATTATTTTCGGCCGATTTACCTTCAAAATTCTCTAAACAGAGATCTAGGCTGAATTTTGACAATCTATCAAATCTCAGTTAATCAGTGAGTTCTGCTCTATCTTTTGGGCATATGTGAATTTTTTTAATATTTTGGTCAACATTCACTCTTTGATTTTGACTTTGTCAAATGACCAAAATGCCCTTACACTTTCTCTTATTTACCAAATTACCCTTGTTTTTACTAATCTTTCAAAATTTCAAGATTGCCCTTGACTTTCATGCCCTTAATCTTTTTGTGTAATGACATTTGGGTCCTTCCCAGAAGGTCACCCATCCTTACACTACTCCAGGGTGAGCACGCTTAATTGCAGAGTTCTCATAAAATTTCTCCCACTGAGCCAGGTCTGACTTTGAATTTTTCAGCCCATCAGCATCATCTTTTTCCGTACTTTCTATCTATGGGCTCTGAGTTGACTTTTGACTACTGGTTTGGCCTTCTTGTCCAATGGCCATATTGCCCTTGGTCTTTATACTTAATGACATTTATGTCCCTAGCTTATATATTTAGAAATTTTAAAGCCTTAGGACTAACTTACCCGTAGTCTTTCTGGTCTACTGGCTTCCTCTCTTCCTGTACTTTATTTCTCTGGGCCTTTTCTCATCTCGTAACTATCGGTTTGGCCTCTATTTTAGTTTAAAGAAAAGGGTAGATATTACAATTGGTAAGATTAATTACATATTTGCATTCAATTCAACTTTAGGGCAAAGGGCACCTTAAATTATTGCTTTTAATTTTAGGAACACTGACTGAGCTGGAGGAAGCAGCTCTTGACAGTTTCACTGCAACCAAATTCATTGTTCACCACGGTGAAACAAGGCATAAGCAGCAGAACCTCTCGGGAGAGGTTCACCGTGTGAACATCGCGTTTTACCCATACATTTCAACTTCTACATGCTTGACAAGTCTAATGAAACTATCCATGAGTCCACTTTGATTTTGGTTAGACCCTTCTGAGGACTACTAATACTATTAATAGCGTGAAAGAGGGAAACGTATCGATGGAAGTTGGAGAAAATAAGATCCATTTTAACCTGTATGAAGCCATAAAGCATCCATATGAGGACTATTCTCTCTTGAGTATTAATGCTATTGAGATGGCTATTGATGATGAATGTGCATATTTTGATTTGGAAGATGAATTTGCATGTTCAAATCTTTTACCCATCACATCTAATTCTGAAAATGATTCATCACCTCCTTTCAGACCTCTTGATTCTGATAACTCCAACTGTTATTGTGAAAATCTGGAAACATGTCTACATTGCATAGTGGTTAACTATATGCTTTCTGTTCCATAGTCTTATGCTCTTAACTGAACCAAGCACCGAGTTTGTACCTTGTATATGCAGTGATGACACCTTCAAGAGAGAAATTCATTTGATTTTGCAGGAACAACATGTACAGCTTCATTTGAACTGGTGGCACCCATACAACAAAAGAATGGAGATGTTTTGGAGAAGCATGGGAGTTCCCAAAAGACTTTGAAGCTACCATAATTCTCAGGTCGTTCCTTTCCTTCATTAAGTCATTTAATTTTGTCATGTGAGTGCTGTTGAAATGTTTTGATGCGATTATAAATGATTTAAGTGTAGGGGAGGAACCCTCCATTAGGATTTAGTTTAGTTGAAGTTTTTAAATTTGTTGTGCATTCAATAAGCTCCTTCTTTACCTTTGGCCTTACTCCATTGACTTGGTATATGAAAGGTTTGCTTCTTATGCCTATGGTCTGTGTTTGAGTTTTGATTGAGTCTTTAGGATTAAAAGTTGTTGTCCTCTGAACTTGCGGACTATCATTGAAAGTTCTTCGTCTTCTACACCTTCTTCTTCATCTTTCTCTGTTTCAGGCTCCTTTTCCTTTTCTTTTACCGTTTTGAGTGCAAGCCCCTTTTTCTTCTTTTATTTGATATTGGATAATTCTTTCTTAAATTTCTGCTTGCTCTCATACTCAGCGAGGCTGCCAAACAATACTGCTACTGAAGTTATTAACTCTCATCGGGATTCTTCAATGGCTGTTACTTTCACCTCCTACTTGTTTGATAGCACATTGAGTATTTTTCTCACTTGGGAGCGTTGATCGTATGTTTTTCCGAGAGCGGCTAACTTGTTTATCAGATGAGTATGCCACAACTGGAATTCTACAATTGTTTCTTCATCCCTCATTCTGAGTAAGTCATACTCAGCGGTAAGCATGTTCACTCTGCTTTCTTTTACTGCTTCAATTCCTTTGTAGGCAATCTCTAATGCTTCCCACATATGTTTTGCAGAGGGCAAAGTGTAGACCTTGAAGAAATCATCTTCATTTAAAGCTACTTGCATCATTAGGACAGCTTTTCTGTTCAATAGCATCTTCTTCTTGTCTTCGTCATCGAACTGTGCTTTCGGCTTTGGAACCAGCTAATCTTTATCCTTCTTCATTGGCATAATGTTTCCTATTTAAAAAATGTCCCATAAATAAAAGTCAGTAGCCATAATAAAGTTCTGAAATTTTATCTTCCAGAAGGAGAACTTCTAGCTATTGAATGCCGGTGGTCTAGTAATCGATACTCCGTCGGCTATCACATGTTCGCCAAATCTTGCTATGATCGCTCTTGAGACAGTTACGTCCTTTAAACAAAAGACCTGCTCTGATACCAAATGTTAGTGTAGGATTTGACCAAAAGGGGGTGAATTGGTCACTTTTAAAAATTAAAACGTAAACTACAGAAATTAAAAAGAAGTCACCAAGGGTGCAGAAGAATAATGGACACGGCGATTTATCCTGGTTCGGTCTTCTCTGACCTACTTCCAGTCCTCAGTGCTCCTCTGAGATTTGCAATACACTAATATCAATCAACCGGGCTTCACAAGCCTTTACAATCAAGGAGTCACACTCCCCCTTACTATTTGCAAGAAAACAGAGACCTTTACTCTCTGTTTTTGACAAACTCACAACCCAATAATCTTAAGGCCCCGACCTTGAGTTTCTTACAGCATACAAGAATGAATTACAAGATTGAACTTTCAGAAGAGTAGATATGCTAATCACTGAAGCTCACAGAGTATTTTTGAATGTTACAGAAAACAGAAGACAATAAGCGTATGAATAATCTCGTTGTTGATTGTCGTCTTCTTCCATCTTCAATGCTTCTCTATTTATAGTTGAAGTCATTTAATGTGTTCGTTAGAGAGAGCTAAATATCCATTACTCAGATTGAGAATAAATGCGATAAATGCGATAATAAATGTGATAATAGGTTAGCAGACATATAAATGCGATAATAAATGTTGGTGTGTGCATTAAATGCGATAATAAATGCGTTCCTTTGATGACGGTGGAGTTTGAGAATATTTTGATTTCATCTCGTTTGTCGGAGATTGTCAGCAGACATATCTTTTTCCTGTTTCATAGGTTAGCATTTGTGCATTTATGGCGGCAGGTAAGTTTTTAAAAATTTGTCATTAATAAGGAAAAGTCTGCCAAAAAAGTAAATTTCAATGTCAGACGCTGCTGTCAGATGGAGGTAGGACTCGAGTTCAAGAATTCTCATGACTCAAGTTCTATTTCATGAGTTCACAGCAGTTTGAAAAGTCATGTAATGAAAATTCAAGTTTTCATAATGCCAGACTCGAGTTAAGACAACTTTAAGATGAGAACTCGAGTTTATATTGGAAGTTTCAAAATGTAGTTATGGAACTTTCATTTGAAAACTCGAGTTCATAATGCATGTTACGAAAACATGTTGTGGAACTTGAGTTTGGGAAAACCATGACTCGAGTTTTATAACAGGAGTTGATCAATCATTGTATAAAGGCATGAAACTTGAGTTTTGAAAAAGAGGAAACTCGAGTTGTTAAAACTCTAATGCCAAAACTTCTAGTTTTCAATTCAAGTTTTGTAAAAT